>PISX010002009.1:0-174276 GCA_004024625.1 Mellivora capensis | reverse complement strand
CGTCCATGTTGCTACAAAAGTCGGGTATTCATCCTTTCTGATGGAGGCATAATACTCCATAGTGTATATGGACCACATCTTCTTTATCCATTCGTCTGTTGAAGGGCATCTTGGTTCTTTCCACAGTTTGGCGACCGTGGCCATTGCTGCTATAAACATTGGGGTACAGATGGCCCTTCTTTTCACCACATCTGTATCTGGCCCTCAAAGAGTCTTTTGTGCCCTTTTGCTGTCTCTGTCAGGTAGATTCTGAGCTGTGACAGGTTTCCTCACCTGGTGGGGAACTTTGGGAGAGCACTTTCCAGCTTTCTTCTCTGCAGACTGCCTCCTCTCTTACCCCTCACCAGGGGGAGTGTGCCTGTGTGTATAGCGGAACCTTGGCTCCCTCGGGCTTACCAGTTGTGTGGCTGTGGGCAAGCCACTTAACTTCTCTGAACTTCTGTTTTCCCAGCTCTTACACAGGGATGTTAATATTTGTCTACTTGACAATCTGTCCTGAGGATAGGTGTGAAAAGCGCTTCATTGGCTTTGGCCTTGACTCCTTTCTCGTAATGTTTTTAAAATGAGTACTGTGCTGAAAGATTAAAAGGATTTGCAGAGTAGGTCTCTCCTTGGATGGACAAAGTTAGGGGCTCCCAAGATAGAGTAAAGTGGTTACTCTTCTCCCACATACCGGGGTTTGCTTGGGTAGATTGACTTCAGCGGGAATTTACCTGACAGATCCTCCCGAGGGCCACATGCATTCTCTTACTTACAAAGCTCTTGGCTCTGGCAGGCACTGGGATGAAATAGCTGTCTTTAGACAAGGCCAGTCACTGTTATGTGCTGAGTCCCCTTTAATAGTTTCATGTAGATGGTTCAAACGACAGCTAGGTGTTCAAAACTCTGAAGGGCCACCTACAGAGAGGAAGGAAGAGAAAGAGTCCCCATACCGCCCTACCCCTAGTCCTCAGAGCACCAGGACCCGGCATGCCGACCTGTTTGTATTTATTATAAGCAACTCAGATCTTTGCCGGTGGTACCTGACACTCCTCCTCCTCAGCTGGAATCCTCAAGGGCACTGCCCATCTATCTGTAGAGGAGACTGGGAGGAGTTAAGAGCAACTGTTTTGTTCACTATATGCCAGGGAAGTATCATTCTTCAACCTTGGCACTAAAGCTGTGGTTCCCTGGGTACCCTGGGGCTGCTAGAGAAAGTGGGAGTCCCTTTGCCTGGCTGAGGAGTACGCCAGGAAGAGGGCTGTGTGCTCTGTTCAGACCCTGCCCTCTAGTGGCCCAGGGGACCGGCCTTGAAGTCCTGTCCCTCCCAGTCCATCCTGCCAGCCTCTAGCAACCTGGTCCCTGTCTATGGGTGGGTGGAGAGAGAACTGAAATGCACTATTCTCAATAAACAGCGGGTCTTCCCAGGACTCCTTTTTTTCTACCTGGCTTTTGAAATATGAGCTCCCAGCTTCCAACTTTGAATCTGCACCTTCATGTGTTTGGGCCTTAAAGAAACTAGAATTCATGGCTCACTATACGCCTGGAAGTTTGTGTCACAACGTGTGGTGCTGAGATTTTTAGAGAAGGCAGGTATGTGCTTTGAAATCAAAGGGACGACCTAGGTGAGCCAGGAAGGGACAAATGCCCTGAGGTTGGGGCCAGTGCTGGTGGGACTGTTTATACTGGCTGGGAAAGCAGGACATTTTTCTCTGAAGCAGGCTTTCTGCAGAGGAAAATCTGGATTTGAGAGAGATTAAAAGTCTCAAAGGTAAAGGAGAGATGTAAGGAAATGGCCTGCACTGAATCACGGCAAAGGACAGTATTCATCAGAGAATTAATTTGGAAGGAAATAGAGTGTGAAATAGCAGCGAGGCTTTCAAGTCTGGGCACTGTGGCCTTAGAAACCCAGTCTGCTTCAGAGGCTTGCCAAGGTCCAGTCTGGGAGCTAGCTCCAGAGAAACAGCCGGGGGATGCCCAGAGACCACAAATTGCTGAGCTCGGAAGGAACTGATTGAGTGTGTAATTAAGGGGAGGGTTGTATAACACTTCGGTAAGTAGAACTTGATGGGGTCAAACCAACAGGGCTTCTGGGAGATGAGAGAGCAGTCCCTGGGGCTGTTGGTAACTGAAGTCAGATGCATAAAGTTAGATACGGCTTACCTGGGCCTTGTGGAGATGAGAATGGAAGATCTCAGGAAGGAGAAAGGTTGAGTGAGTGCTCCCTAAGCCAAAGTGTCCCCAGATGCGCTAAGACCTTAGTGGTTCTGTTCTGGGAGTGAGGTAACATTACAGAACAATGGGAAAAATCCCTGGAAACTGAAAGAGCCAAGAGGCTGTGACTTGGCCAAGGTCTTATAGCATGGAGGAGCTGTACTGGATTTTGAGTCCTGATTGTGCATACTAAGGATCTGGGCTATAGGAATTCAACCAGTTATGAATACATAAAATAACTGGTTGAGTTCCTATAGCCCAGATCCTTAGTATTACCTAATCCACAAGGCCCCACATGACAGGACCCCTGCCCACCCCTCCAACCTCATCCCCTGCCTCTTGTTCTCCTCTCAGATCTTGAGACATCGGCTCCTGCTTGTCATTCAGACTTTACCTTAAATGTGAGTGACTCTCATATAGGATATTTCCTTAGTGTTTATGTATATGTTTAATTTAACATTTACTTTTTTTTTTTAAGATTTTATTTATTTATTTGACAGAGATCACAAGTAGGCAGAGAGGCAGGCAGAGAGAGGAGGAAGCAGGCTCCCCGCGGAGCAGAGAGCCTGATGCGGGGCTTGAGCCCAGGACCCTGGGATCATAACCTGAGCCAAAGGCAGAGGCTTTAACCCACTGAGCCACCCAGGCGCCCCTTTAGCATTTACTTTTGTAGAGACACAACAGAAGCCCGATAGTTAACACACAGGCTCTGCAGCCAGACTGCTTAGGTTGATGTTCCATCTTTTGGGATCTGTGTGATCTTGAGCAAGTGACTTAACTCCTCTGTGTCTCAGTACACTCAATTTAGAAAATGGGAATAATAGTATTTACCTCACAAGAATTTGTGAAGAGCAAACATGTATATGTTTAGAACAATGGCTGGCACATAGTTAACGTCAGCTATTATTTTTTGTTTTTGTTTTTCATATCCTATGTTTCCCCCTCTGTAATCAGCAAGAACCTTGTCTGGTTTGTTCACTGCTGGACATTTCTCCAGCACGTAGATCATGACTACGTGCACATAGTAGGGTCTCAGTACCTATTTATTGAATGTATTTGCTGCATTAATAAAGTAACTAATTCAGTAGTCATTTTTCAGGGAAGTGTTTTGTGTTGTATGGTAGGCCTCTCCCCGTTTGGATGTTTTTCAGTAGTTTGAGGAAAAATACAACAATAACCAGAGAGTGCAGGCTGGATATACTTACTAAAGACATAAAACCAGGAGGCATAGCTTATTGAGTGAGTAAATGAATGAGTGAATAAATGATAGGTCTATTCAATATGTCCATGCTAATATCTTTTTTTTTTTTAATCCTGGGCAAATATTATGAGACAAAACTTACTGGGAATAAATACAAAGTTCTTGGTCTCAAAATCAGTTGTCCACAACTGGGTTGTCGTGAGCAATTTGTTCAGTGTGAATCAACAGTGTGATGTATTCCTCAAAATTCTAAATGTGCTGTGGTACCTGGAATGAAGGAGGTGATGCCAGACTTGTGATCAGAACTAAACAAACATGCCAACTGGAGAAGGACCATCAAGGGGGAGGGATCAAAGGGGCTGAGACCATATCAAATATTTTATTTATGTGGGCTCTGAGGACCACACTCAGACCAGTATGTAGGCTACAGGGACATAGAGACTTTAGGTCAATATAAGGAAAATCTGTGAAAGAATCTGAGCTGGCCACGGATTTGGGCTTACCTCAGAAGGTTCCCGTCGTGGAAGGATTTTGAGCTTACACTGGCATTTAGCTAGAGTATTGTAAAGGGTCAGACACTATCCGGGGGTCTGGAATTAATGGCTTTTAAAATCTCTCCCCACCCTGAGAATCTACGGCTCTTTGATTCCATAGCATCTTTCATTCCCTGTGAACAGTCAGAGGCAGGCCTCATTTTTCTTTTCATGTGGTCAGGGATGAGGTTTGGTCCTCTAATTTGATGATTCTGAACTTTAAAGAAGGAAGAGGGAAGTGCCTGGGAATCTGGTGACCTCACTATAACCCTTTAAAGTCCACCACGTTGGGTCATATGGGCTTGGAGGTGCCAGGGAGTAGTAGCAGCTCTTGAAAACAGCTTCTTGGGGCTGCTACCATCATCCCATCTTACAATTCCATTCTGGTGCAGCTTTCTCTAAGGTTTTCTTGTGCTACCTTTCAGTGCCCAGGAGAGAAGTGAGAGGGCTCCCTGAGTCTCCCTTCAGAAAGAAGAAACAGTTTCCAGCTGCAGCTAGAAACTTCTTACTGCCCAGTCAGCACATCTGTGAAGCTTTCAAATTTACTCTCTAGAACAGCCATTTCAGATCTCTGCATTGCAATCCCTGGGGTAAATCTAAAAAATGCTCTGATAACTCAGGTTGTACTAGGCATGTGCACATATGTTATCTGATAACCCGTCTCACAGAAACTCTGTGACACTGAAATGTAAAGCAGCTGGCTCAGAGTGATCAAAGTCAATGATCCAGCAAGAGGCAGAGGCAGGACTCAATCCACCTTTGTCCTTCAGGTCAGCTTTTCTTCCCAGATCCCCACATCTGTCCTCTGGAATGTTGCTTTCCCTTTGCTTTGTCTCCTTCAGCACATGTGGTACCTCCTTCCTTTTGGTATCTTCCTTTCTCCAAAGCTTACCTCCACCTGTGCTCTGGTTCTTTACCTGCTTCTTATTATCTTGCTGCCAAGGATGGCATGAGTTCTCTTGTATCCTCAATCCCTCCCATTCAATTGGTTCCTTTCTTCCAATCCTAAAATAATACTATTTCCATTATCTCAAACTTTATTTGTTTTCCTTTTAACTGTCATCCTTTCTCTTGCCAAGTACTGTCAGACCTACTGAGTGATTTTAATTCAGTGTCTCCTTGTCTTTTTCATACCCAGATCCTTTCCCCTGGCAATCTGCCTTCTATTTCTTTACCAGAAATGGCCTCTAGGAGACCAAAGCTCCATTGATCAATTTTGAGAACCATTGTTAGTGTCCTCACCATCCTTGATTTCTCAGTAGCATTTGACCCTGTGGACCACCTCCTTTTTCTTGAAAGCCACTCTCCCACCCCCTCGGGATTTAAGTAACTCTATACTTCCGTAGCTACCCCAGTGACTGATTCTTTATCTGGACAACCGGTTCCCCAGCAGTTACATGAGAGAGGTGGACTAGGGTCATTTCTAAGGTTTCTTCCCATGCTGTGAATTTCAGTTTCTTTTGTTGGAACTTCTTCCACCCCTTCTGACTGTGCCAGTCCTTCATGACTTAGTTCTATCCCTCCACTTAGTTCTCTCTTCTCTCACTTCCATGGAGAGTTAATCCATACTTGTCTGCATGTGGAGGAATTCACATTTCCATAGCTATTCCAAAACTCTCACTCCCCTGCCCTTATGTCCAACTCTCTGCCCATAGATGCTACATCATCCCTTCATACTTAGCACTTCCTCAACTCCGATGAGCACTGGCTTCCCAACTTCCCCAGTTTTTACCCATGATACCAGGGGCTTGGATGAGGTGCAGCAGAGAGAGGAAACGGGCCTCTAAGCTACATTCTGAGAAAATAAGAAGAAAGAAACAGGCCCAGTGTCTGGGGGAAAGGACTTAAGGGAGGAGCAACAAAATGAAACCATTTAAGTCTAGATCCTCTCTCTTCCCAAATAAGTCTTTCCTAAGAAGGGAACCAATCTTCAAGCCAAAAAAGACCAAACACTGTTGAGATGGCTGAAAACCTTAGATGAACACATAGCTCCTGGTTGCTGTTCATGAGGTCAGATCTTCATGTACACATACATAATGCCTTGAGG
The DNA here is from genome assembly GCA_004024625.1 of Mellivora capensis. NCBI lineage: Eukaryota > Metazoa > Chordata > Mammalia > Carnivora > Mustelidae > Mellivora > Mellivora capensis. Next base: position 168,302 of record PISX010002009.1, on the reverse strand, counting down.
TAGAGAAAGAAGCTCTAGATGTTACTTCAGAGAGTAGTCTAGAAGTTAAGATGTTTTTGGATTTTTAGTGTCAGAGAGCCAAAATACAAAGGCATATGTGGTCCTAGTGTTTTAAAACCCATAAAATGAGAGACTCCAAATTCTGAATACCAAGAGCTCTTTGTCCCCAGTAGCATCTAGAATGGATTCTTAAATAAGTAAAGTCTGTGAGCACTTAAAGTCTGTTGAGGAAAGCAGTAGTCAGCATTGGGAATCAACAGTTAGTGAAACTATCTCTTTTCTGTTTAGGTTAATAGACCAATGAATCAAATATTCCCAAGAAATTTGATAAAAGTCCTTCCAGTTTATGTTTCTCAGTCTTCATGTTGGCAAATTCGTTTCCTTTAGTCGTATCATACCTTTGTTTGTAATCACTTGTTCAGTGTCTGACTTCTTTAGTAGACTATGAACTTGGAGAGGACAGGATGCAACCATGCCTGGCCAGTTTGCTGCTATACCCATAATTCCTAGCTTCGTACATTCTGACAAAAAAAAAAAATAATAGAATCAGTTACTTAATAGGTAGATGTAAAATGTGAACTGGATGATAATAGACATATAAATGATTGCAAAAGTGCATTTCAAAATGGATAAATTATTGAATTGAAGTCAATCTAAAGATTAGCTCTGACTATAAAACTCTTAGACAAAAACAGAAGAAAAGCTTCATGGAGAGGAGGGAAGATGGCAGAAGAATAGGTGACTTGTATTTCATCTGGTCCCTTGAATTCAGCTAGTTATCTATCAAATCATTCTGAACACCTGTGAATTCAACCTGAGATCTAAGAAAATAATTGCTTCAATTCTACAAATAGAAAAGCAACCATTTTTTTGCCAGGTAGGAAGTGTGGAGACATGGATCTGAGGGGATATATAGGAAGATAAGCCACAGGGGGAGGGAGCCTCCATAAGCTTCCTACTGGAAAGTGATAGAGCAGTGGAGCACAAAATCAGAACTTTTAAAAGTCTGCTCCAGTGAGGGACCTCCAGCTTGAAAGGTGCTCAGGTGGTGAGGTGGGGCAGAATCCTAGGTGGGACATTGTGGTCTTGGGATCCCCAGGATCACAGAAAGATCGGGGGTGCCTGAGTGCAGCAGAGTCCCCAAGTATTGGAGTGGGGAAACTGGCTACAATCCATGAGCCCGGGAATGGGCTCTCAGCCCAGGAATGGGCTCTTGCCAGAAACTGTGAATCCCAGAATGATTGGGTGATAAGTGGGGGCCCAGCAAGCAGCAGAGCTGCAATGAGACTCCCCTCCTTCCCCTGGAAGGATCCACACGGGTGCAAACTGCAGGAGTCTGCAGAGTTGTCAGAAGTGATTGAGAGAAAAACAACTACTGGGTCATGAGGGGAGGCTTTGAGAGATCAGTGATACCATAAAGCAAAACAATATTAGAATAATTGGGGTCCCAGAGGAAGAGGAAAGAGAGAGAGAGGAATGAAGGTATATTTGAGCAAATCATAGCTGAGAACTTCCCTAATCTGGGGAAGGGGACAAGCATTCAAGTCCAGAAGGCACAGAGAATCCTCCCTCAAAATCAATAAAAATATTGCACATGGAACATTCTCCATAATAGATCACATACTGTGTCACAAATCAGGTCTCAACTCATACCAAAAGATAGGGATTATTCCCAGCATATTTTCAGACCACAATGCTTTGAAATTTGAATTCAATCACAAGAGGAAATTTGGAAGGAACTCAAATACTTGGAGGTTAAAGAGCATCCTGCTAAAGAATGAATAGGTTGGGGTGCCTGGGTGGCTCAGTGTGTTAAGCCTCTGCCTTCAGCTCAGGTCATGATCTCAGGGTCCTGGGATCGAGCCCTGCATTGGGCTCTCTGCTCAGCAGGGAGCCTGCTTCCCCCTCTCTCTCTGCCTGCCTCTCTGCCTTCTTGTGAACTCCCTCTCAAATAAATAAATAAATAAATAAAAGAATGAATGGGTCAACCAGGAAATTAAAGAAGAATTTTAAAAATTCATAGAAACAAATGAAAACAACTCTTCAAAACCTTTGGGATGCAGCAAAGGCAGCCTTAAGAGGGAAATATGTAATAATACAAGCCTTTCAAGAAACAAGAAAGGCCTCAAATACACAACTGAACCTTACACCTATAGGAGCTGGAGAAACAACAGGAAATAAAGTGTAAACCAAGCAGGAGTTGGGAAATAAAGATCAGGGCAGAAATCAATGAAATAGAAACCAAAAGAACAGTAGAACAGATCAATGAAATTAAGAGCTAGTTCTTTGAAAAAATTAGATAACCCACTAGCCAGACTTATCAAAAAGAGAAAGGATCCACATTAACAAAATTATGAGTGAAAGAGGAGAGATCATGACCAACACCTAGGAAATACAAACAATTATAACAATATTATCAGCAAGTATATGCCAACAAGTTAGGAAGAAATGGGTACATTCCTAGAAACATGTAAACTATCAAAAGTGAAACAGGAAGAAGTAGAAAACCTGAACAGACCCATAACCAGCAAGGAAATTGAAGCAGTCATCAAAAATCTCCCAACAAACAAGAGCCCAGGGACAGATTGCTTCCCAGGGGAATTCTACCAACCATTTAAAGAACTAATATCTATACTTCTGAAGCTGTTTCAAAAAAATAGAAATGGAGGGAAGACTTCCAAACTCATTCTATGAGGCCAGCATTACCTTGGCCCAAAAGCAGACAAAGACCCCACCAAAAAGGAGAATTACAGACCAACCAATATCTCTGATGAACATGGATGTGAAAATTCTCACCAAGATACTAGCCAACAGTACATTAAAAAGATTATTCACCATGACCAAGTGGGATTTATCCCCGAGCTGCAAGGGTTGTTCAATATTCACAAATCAATCAACATGATACGTCACATAAAAGGACAAGACCCATATGATCCTCTGAATTGATGCAGAAAAAGCATTTGACAAAATACAGCATCCTTTCTTGATTGAAACTCTGCACTGCATAGGGTTAGAGAGAATATACCTCAATATCATAAAAGCCAAGTATGAAAAGCCCACAGCGAATATTATTCCTTTTTTAAAAAGATTTTATTTATCCGACAGAGCACAAGCAGGGGGAGCAGGAGAGGGAGAAGCAGGCTTCTGCTGAGGCTCCCAATGCAGGGCTCAATCCCAGGACTTTGGGATTATAACCAGAACCAAAGACAGTCACTTAACCAACTGAGACATCATTGGCCCCCAAATATCATTTTCAGTGGGGAAAAACTGAGAGCTTTTCCCTTAAGGTCAGTAACATGACAGGCATGCCCACCCTCACCACTATTGTTCAACATAGTACTAGAAGTCCCAGCATCAGCAATCAGACAACAAAAAGAAATAAAAAGCATCCAAATTGGCAAAGAAGAAGTCAAACTCTCACTCTTTGCAGATATGATACTTCACGTGGAAAACCCAAGACTCCACCCCAGAATTGCTAGAACTCATACAGGAATTTAGCAACATGGCAGGATATAAAATCAACATGCATAAATCAGTTGCATTTCTGCACACTAACAGTGAGACAGAAGAAAGAGGAAATTAAGGAATTGATCACATTTCCAGCTGCACCCAAAACCATTGATACCTAGGAATAAATCTGTCCAAAGAGGCAAAGAATCTGTACTCAGAAAACTATAAAGTACTCATGAAAGAAATTGAGGAAGACACAAAGAAATGGAAAAACATTCCATGCTCATGGGTTGGAAGAACAAATATTGTGAAAATGTCTATGCTACCTGAAGTAATCTATGCATTTAATGCTATCCCTATCAAAATACCATCAATTTTTTTCAAAGAAATGAAACAATCCTAAAATTTATATGGAACCAGAAAAGACCCTACATAGCCAGAACAAAGTTGAAAAAGAAAACCAAAGTTGGTGGCATCACAGCACCAGACTTTAAGCTCTATTACAAAGCTGTAATCATCAAGACAGTATGGTACTGGCACAAAAACAGACACATTGATCAATGGGACAGAATAGAGTAGCCAGAAATGGTCCCTCAACTCTATGGTCAACTAATCTTCAACAAAGCAGGAAAGAATGTCCAATGAAAAAAAGACAATCTCTTCAACAAATGGTGTTGGGAAAATTGGACAGCCACATGCAGAAGAATGAAACTGGACCATTTCCTTATACCACACAAAAAATAGACTCAAAATGGATGAAAGACCTCAGTGTGAGACAGGAATCCATCAAAATCCTTGAGGAGAACATAGGCAGCAGCCTCTTTGACCTCAGCCACAGCAACCCCTTCCTAGAAACATCGCCAAAGGCAAGGGAATCAAGAGCAAAAATGAACTGTTAGGACTTCGTCAAGATAAAAAGATTTGCACAGCAAAGGAAACAGTCAACAAGATTAAAAGGCAACCTATGGAATGGGAGGAGATATTTGCAAATGACATATCAGATAAAGGACTAGTATCCAAGATCTATAAAGAATTTATCAAACTCAACACCCCCAAAACCAAATAATCCAGTCAAGAAATGGGCAAAAGACATGAACAGACATTTCTGCAAAGACATCCAAATGGCCAACAAACACGTGAAAAAATGCTCAACATTGGGACGCCTGGATGGCTCAGTTGATTAAGCGGCTGCCTTCGGCTCAGGTCATGATCCCAGAGTCCTGGGATAGAGTCCCACATCGGGCTCCTTGCTCAGCAGGGAGCCTGCTTCTCCCTCTGCCTCTGCCTGCCACTCTGTCTGCCTGTGCTCGCTCGCTCTCTCTCCCTCTCTCTGACAAATAAATAAATTAAAAAAAATTTTTTTTTAAATGCTCAACATTACTCAGCATCAGGGAAATACAAATCAAAACCACAATGAGATACCTCCTCACACCAGTCAGAATGGTTAAAATTAACAACTCAGGAAACAAGTGCCGGTGAGGATGTAGAGAAAAGGGAACACTCTTACACTGTTGGTGAGAATACAAGGTGGTATAGCCACTCTGGAAAACAGTATAGAGGTTCCTCAAGAAGCTAAAAATAGAGCTACATTAAGACCCAGCAATTGAACTACTAGGTATTTACTCCAAAGACACAATGTAATGATCCAAAGGGGCTCCTGCACCCCAATGTTTATAGCAGCAATGCCCATAGTAACCAAACAATAGAAAGAGCCAAAATGTCCAATGAAGGATGAATGGATAAAGATGTGGTGCGTGTGTGTGTGTATACACATACATACATACATAAAATGGAATATTACCATCAGGATGAAATCTTACCATTTACATCAACATGAATGGAACTGGAGGGTATTATGCTGAGCAAAATAAGCCAATCAGAGAAAGAAACAATTATCATATAGTTTCACTCAAGTGAGGAATATAAGAAACAGCACAGAGGATCTTTGGGAAAGGGAGGGAAAATGGAATGGGAAGAAATCAGAGAGGGAGACAGCATGACACTCTTAACTATGGGAAAGAAGCTGAGGGTTGCTGCAGGGGAGGTAAGTGGGGGGATGGGGTAACTGGGTGACAGACATTAAGGAGGGTACGTGATGTGATGAGCATTGGGTGTTATGCAACTGATGACCTACTGAACTCTACATTTGAAAGTAATGATGTATTATGTGTTGACCAACTGAATTTAAAGGAAAAAAAAGCTTCATGACATTGGATTTGGCAATGATTTCTTGGATACAACACCAAAAGCAGAGGAAAGAAAAGACAAAATAGAGTAGTTAAACTTCATGAAAATTTAAACTTTTGTGTATTGAAAGATACTATCAATAGTAAAAAGGCAGCCCATGGAATGGGCAGAAATGTTTACAAATCATATTTCTGGTAAGGGATTGCTGTCCAGAATATATAAAGAGCTACAATTCAATGCACAAACACATGTACACACACAAACAAAATGGGCAATTCAAAATTTGGCAAAGGACTTAAAGAGACATTTCTCTAAAGAAGATATAGAAATGGCCCATAAGCACATGAAAAGATGCTTACTGTCACTAGTCATCAGGGAAATGCAAATCAAAACCAAGATGAGATATCGCTTCACAGCCGTAAGGATGACTATTTTAAAAACCCAGGGAGCACTTGGCTGGCTCAGTTAGTAGAGCATGTGACTCTTGACCTCGAGGTTGTAAGTTTGAGCCCCATGTTGGGTGTAGAGATTACTTAAAAATAAAATCTTTCAAAAATTAAAATTAAAAACCCAGAAAATAACAAGTATTGACAAGGATGTGGACAATGTAGAACCCTTGTACATTGCTGGGGGGAGTATATAATGGTCCAGCCTCTGTGGGAAAATTTAAACTTAGAATTGCTGTATGATTCAGCAATTCCACCTCTGTGGAATTCAAAAGAGAAAAGAAGTTAAACAGGTAAAAAGAAGTTTAAGAAAAAAAAGTTGAAGAGAAAAGAAGTGAAGGCAGGGATTCAAATAGACATTTGTACACCCATGTTTATAGCAGCGTGATTCACCATAGCAGAAAGTAGACGTAACCTGAGTGTCCATAGACAGAAGAATGAATAAACAGAGCATGCTATACAATACATGCAATGGACTATCATGAAGCCTGAAAAAGGAAGGGAATCTGACACGTGCCGCCACAGGGATGAACCCTGAGGACATCATGTTAAGTGAAATAAGCCAGTAGTAAAAGGACAAATACCATATGTTTCCACCTATATGAGGTACTTAGAGTAGTCAAATTCATAGAGACAAAGAACAGAATGGTGGTGGCCAGGGCTGGATGAAGGGGAAAGTGGGGAGTTACCGCTTATTGGTTATAGAGTTTCAGTTTTGCAAGATGAAGAGGGTCCTGGAGATGGATGGTGGTGATGGTTGCACGACAGTGATGTACTTAAATGCTGCAGAACTATACACTTGAAATCATTAAAATTATAAATTTTGTTGTGTATTTTTTAACCATAATAAAGCAAATAGGTTAAAAAAATGTAGCTCTAATTATGAGCTTCAGGATTTTATTCCAGGCCCTTTTGTCACTTGGATGAAAATCTTAACATCTTTGCTTTGGTACAAAAATCAGAGAAAACCAATGCAAAGGATGTTAGAACAGATTTCTAAAGAATTCTGGATTTCTAAGGGATTCTAAGGATTCTGGAATAATAGATCAAAATGGGTATTGAAATTAAAGAGGAATAATTATACAATTCTGAATTCAAGATAAGGAATAAGCAAAAAAATATATGGAATTAGGAGCAATGATTTGTTTTACATGTGAAAGATCTTGGGGTTTTCATTTCCTAAAATTCCAAATAACCCCATAGTGAAAGGAGGGGAGGTAAACTTTGGCCTATTAGAAGAATTGTGTTTCGATAAAAGGAGACAACAGTCTCATCGTGCTCTGTGCTGATCACATGATACGAGGGCACCAAATAATGTCTTTTGTTCTTAGCAGTATACTTTCAAGAAGGTTGTAAACTCTAATAAAGCAGGATAAAACTATGGGAGCTGTTAGGGTACTCAAAACTAGACCTCATGGGTCTTGATGGGCCAGGGGATTTAGCCTGGGAAGAAGAAAATTAAGAGGGATCTAATAACTGTTTTCAGATATCTGAGAGGCTGGCATGTGAAATAAGGACTGTCCTTATTCTGTATTTACTCATAAGGGCAAAATTGGGATGGACAAAAATCTAGAAGAAGTCTGAGTCATTGTATGCATAATTTTCTAAATATTAGATCTGATGACATTTAATAGTGTGGTCTCCTGTTACTGGATGGCCACCTGCCAGGGCGACTGCAGGGCAGGAGCTTGGTCCTTTCCAACACCATGATTCTTTCAGTTTCTTGGTCTCAAAATCTTGGCATCTTGACTCTTGCCTCTTTTTTCCCCCAGTATCTGATGAAATCTTGAGGGTTCTTCCCTCACAGCTCTCTTGGGCTGACGCTTCACTCTCCATCACCAGCAGCCTTGCCTCCTCAACCCTGGAGGACTTGTGCACACTACCAGTCAGATTTCCCAGCTTTGGGGCTGCCCCTTGCTTTGATCCACTCTGCAGGCCTCTGCCAGACCCATTTTATATAGTACTTATCTTATCATGCAATTCCCCTGACCAAGACTGAAAAGTGGTTTCTACTGCTTCCCATATCAAGATGAGATTTCCTTTCTTGGCTTTTGGGACCATTCTTCTTTCCCTCTCTTTTCAATTTCATTCTATTACTCAAATGACTGTTTTAGTGAAGCTGTTCCCTTCAATGTCAGCTGGTCTGATCATCTTCCCCTGTTCATTCCCACTTCTGTTCCCTCATCTGTGTTGTCCCTCTGTGTGTCCTCCACCCCCAGCTTTATTATAGAGACCACCTCATGTACCACAGCCACCATGACATCTTTCCTGACCACCAACAGTCACATGGATCCTTCATTTCTGTCATCCATCTGACAAGTATTTACAGATTCCTCTTAGAATGTAAGCACTGTGCTAGATGCTGGTGAATCCATGATAAGAAAAATGCATCTCTTGACTTCATGGAGCAAGTGAGATAGACTAAATATTTGCAATAAGGATCACAAGTGTGATGTTGTGATACAAAACGGGGTGTGTGTGTGTGTGTGTGTTAGGGATGGGTGGGTATTTTTTTTTTTTAGATTTTATTTATTTATTTGTCAGAGTGAACACAGGCAGACAGAGTGGCAGGCAGAGGCAGATGGAGAAGCAGGCTCCCGCTGAGCAAGGAGCCCGATGTGGGACTCGATCCCAGGACTCTGGGATCATGACCCGAGCCGAAGGCAGTGGCCCAACCAACTGAGCCACCCAGGCATCCCAATGGGTGGGTATTTTGATGAGTAATCAGAAAAGGCCTTTCTAAGGAGGTAACAAATAGGCTGGGACCTAAGGAGGTGAAGGCATCAGCCAGTGGGAGGGGCCGGAGTCAAGCACATGCCAGTCCAAGGAACCAGTGTGTGAGCGGGAAGCAAGAAGAAGCGCTTGGTACACTGGAGACACTGGACTTAGAATGGTTTGGCTGGAGCGTAGTGAATAAGGGTAGAAGGGCCTGAAGTGAAACTGGAGAGGTGCCTGGGGCCTGGTAGGCCATGTGAAAGATCTTAGATTTTATATGAATTGCACTGGGAAGCCATTAAAGATCTTTAAGGAAGGAATTGATATATATAAGCTAAACATTCTAAGATCTGTCTGGCTACTATGTGGAGAGTAGACTTAAGAACAGCAAGAGTGGAAATCAAAATTAAGAAATGAATGTAAAAAAAAATAAAAAAACAAAAACAAAATAGAAGAAGAAGAAGAAGAAGAAGAAGAAGAAGAAGAAGAAGAAAGGGAAGAAGAAGAAGAAAAAGAAGAAGAAGGAGAAGAAGAAAAAAGAAAGAAGAAGAAGAAATGCATGTAGAGGCACCTTGTTCTCAGGTTGTGAGTTCGAGTGCCACATTGGGTGTAGAGATGACTTAAATGAATAAATAAAAACTTTAAGGAAAAAAAATAAATGAATGTAATAGACCAGGTGAAAGATGGTAACTTGAACTGAAATGGAAAGAAGTAGATGGATTTAAGATATGTTTGGAAATAGACATAAGAGGATTTGCTGATGGTTTTATGGCAGAAGTAAAGAATTAAGAATGCGTCCCGGTGTCTGACCTGAGAACTAGGTGATTGGACCCACATCATTTATGGAGATTAGGTGTGAGGGAAATTTAGAAGTTCAGTTTAGGACTTGTTAAGTTTGAAGTGCCTGTGAGACTCTCACAAGGCAGTGTCAGGGTGCCAGTTGTCTCTATAAGTCTAGAACTCTGATGACAAGGTAGAGAGGGAGATAGAAATTCTAGAGCTGTTAGCATGCGGATGGTGACTGGATGTATTAGAAGAGGAAGCAGAAGGCCCGGGACCAGGCTGAGGACCTGTTTGTAGCAGGATGGGGATGATCGAAAGCAAAGGGGAAAGACTCATAGTGCAGGAGGGGGGTCAGAGGTATCACCCCAAGACCAGTAACTTCATTCTGCATGACCCTAGTCTGTCTGTATTGGCTAATGCAGAAATTATTTCACTGTATAATATGAACAGGGAATACGGTGGTGTGGAGACTAGAATATGGTCCTGTTCTGTAGTCATTGCTAGCATTTGCGTTCTAAATGAGATGTATGTACGTTCCTTATAGGCAACTACTACAACTTCCTTATATTCCACTGTGCCCAGCACAGCGCAGGATATAAAGTAAATGCTCAGTGCTTCTTGATCAAGTGGTGGTAAGACTATCTTATAAAGGCCCTTGCTAAAACCATGGGCTCTGTTGCACAATGCTAAAGATCATTTCTTTCCTGGGCCAAGTGATGCCTGGTACTTTGTATGGATATGATCTTTGTATTTCCTTACTGGTATTATTACACTTTGAAATAGTAATGATCAGGGCACCTGGGTGGCTCAGTGGGTTAAGGCCTCTGCCTTCAGCTCGGGTCGTGATCCCAGGGTCCTGGGATCGAATCCTGCATCGGGCTCTCTGCTTGGCATGGAGCCTGCTTCTCTCCCTCTCTCTGCCTGCCTCTCTGCCTACTTGTGATCTCTGTCTGTCAAATTAAAAAAAAAAAAGAAAAGAAATAGTAATGATTATATTATAAAGGACTTGCAAGCACTAAGAACAACAGGAATGAAGAGAATTCTAGGGATTCTCCAGCTTCATTGACAAAGAAAAAACAAACTAATCTTCATGGCAGTGTGTTGACATTTCAAAACTGGCATTTAATTATTTACACACCTTAGTATATTAAAGGTACATATACACGTGTATAAATAAATCTGTGTGTGTGTGTGTGTGTGTAAAAATTTTTAATAGCACAACTACCAACAGCTAGGATAAAGAACTTCAAAGCCTGGGAGAACTTTTGCAGTTGGGGAACAAAACAAATAACAGTAATCCATGATTCCCTGTAACCAAACTGGATTGTTTTCAACCCGTTCTTTGGAATCCCAGGGTCCTTCATAATTGCTGTGGGCTTTGAGGGGCTATTTTGCAAGGGAAGACTGAGTTCTTGTGTGTTTGGTGAAATAGCTGCATTTTCCTATTCTTTAAATATTGTGAGGAAATCAGTTCTGAACCTTCTCTTAATCTCTGTCCGTGATCATAATAGACTCACCTTCTTCCTCTAGCAGTATTGTTTGCCAAGCACAACTAAGCACTGAGCTATTTGGATTGAATGCAGTGGTGATGTCTCAGTCTCTAGCAAGGTGACGGCCTGGCTCGGCTGCATCTGACGCTGGGAACCTAGAACCAGAAGCCAGTGCTCAGAGCTCCTGTAGCACCACCGAGAGCTGAATGTGAGTGCTTGGATCAGACTGATATGCAGGGATGGGCAGGAGTCCCCAGGGAAAGAAGCTCATAGAGGGTTTCTCTGTGGGAAGGGAGGAAAATGAAAGCTCCCAGAAGCTTGGTAAAGAGGAGAAATAAACACAGGCTCCCAGGAGTCTTTAACAGAAAGAACTTGGGCTGTGGCAAAAAAAAAAAAAAAAAAAAAAAAAAAAAAAAAAAAAAAAAAAAAAAAAAAAAAAAAAAAAAAAAAAAAAAAAAAAAAAAAGAAAGAAAGAAAAGAAAAGAATCTTGAAAACTACGGTCCATCCTGAACACTAATTGGACACCTACTAACATCAAGATTTATAAATTTCTTCTGCCCTGAACTCTAGCTGCAGACACTGGAGAAAAGAAGAGTGTGGCTAGCATAGAGCTGTGCTCACGCCGTATGGTATGAAGAACCACCCAGAGCTGAGAGTCATCCCAATCCTGTTCCTGTCTCCCTGCCACAGTGGAGCCCTGTACTTCCCTTGGGGTGGATTTTTTCAACCTGTTCTTTGGAATCCCAGGGTCCTTCATAATTGCTGTGGGCTTTGAGGGGCTATTTTGCAAGGGAAGACTGAGTTCTTATGTGTTTGGTAAAACAGCTGCATTTTCCTATGCTTTAAATATTGTGAGGAAATCAGTTTTGAACTTTCTCTTAGTCTTCTCTGTCTGTGATCATAGATACTCACCTTCTTCCTCTAGCAGTATTGGCTGCCAAACACAACTAAGCACTGAGCCAGAAAGTTAACAGTTGGAGTGTGGTCATCTGTAGGCAGAAAAGAGATCACATCTACTACAGTAAACCAGATAAAGAGCCATGTTAAAGACAATTTTTGTTTCTACAGTCCTCGTAGCATACCTTCTTTTTAACCCCATTTATTAACTTCCTCCAATATGAAATGTTTAGCCACAAACTGTTTTGTGTGCTTTGCAAACTATTTGCTTTAGATGTGTCATTAGAATTTTATTACCAGAGTAAGATGCCATGACTTAAACACAAGGCTTGTGACTTTGAAAAACAATTATTGCTCTAGGTTAGAGAAAAGAAAATGGCAATAAGTTTCAAGTTCTTTAAACAGCACAGAAAATACAATTTAATGTGTTTTAAAGCAAAAGAGATGAGTTTGTGAGCTGAAGGATTTTGCAGAATAAGCAAGTCTTTGCAAGTGACCTTCCCGTGTTCTCCCACACCACCCCCAGCCTGTTTCCCACAACACAGCACACTCCTCTTGAGGGGCCAAGATGATCACCTGAGTCCCTTGCTTAAAACGTTAATGAAGTTCAGGCTCCTCAGTGGGCCACACCGGGCTCCCTGTGACCTCTCTCCCTCACCTCATTTCTTACCTCCACCTCCTTTGTAACACCCATCCAGTTTCAAGAAGCAGGTTGTTGCTGTGCCCACTTCCTCTGTTTAAATGCCAACCAGCACCTTCTACCCAAGGAAAAATCACCTTCCCATTGAGGCTTGATGGTACGTTCCTCTCTGGCCTCCTGCATTCTGAACAATCCCCACAGTAACGACTACCCTTATTGTAGTCTAATGATCAATTTACACACCTGTTTCCTCGCCGGAGCCTCGGCGCCATTCGGGACACACTGTAGGTGCTCTCTAGATGGTGGTTGCTGAGGAAATGAGTCCTTGTGTTAAATACAGCTTCCCTGTCCTCAGTACTTTGAAAGTTCTCAGAAAAGGAAAAGGAAATGACTAAAGTATGGACCGTTTAAACGGAACACAACCACCACCCTGCCCGGGATATGCCCCTGCCACTGGGTAGGAGGAAGAAGGAGGACTGAGGCCAAGAGCCCAGTGCATCTGGGGAGGTGCTGTGATTTCTCTACAACAGCCAGGACTGGCCTCATAATCTGAGGGGCCCAATGCAACATGGAAATGTGGGGTCACCTATCCAAAGATTATTGAGAATTTCAGAAGACCCAGCCCCGGCCCAGGGCAGCTGCACAGGTCTCACAAAGTGAAAGCTGGCCCTGTTGACAGCAGGAAAGTAAGGGAGGCTGGGAGAAATTTTGGATCAATTTTTTCAAAGAGTACCTTTAAAATCTGTAAATTTTAGAATTTCTATTTTCTCATGCCTCACCCCTCATAAGACCCCTACAATTATTTTTCATTTAGAAATACAGATTCTTTCAAAATGTCTATTTTAGTCCACGTTGTTTTATAAAAAATACTGCATACTCTTTGGTTAGTCCTTAAGAAATAATGCTATTTATATATTCTTATATATAAGAAATAATGCACACCCCACCACGTAAGCCCTGAAATGAAGTAAACACATCATAATTGTATTTCCTCCATTCAGTCCCCCAATTTGGGGGAGACTAGCTGGGCTTTCCCAGGATTATGTTAACATGAAATATCTTTACCAACCTTTTGCTAATTTGTAAAAATTAGTTCTCCATGCAATAGCATCCAGTCTCTCCAATGTGATTTTATTTCACAGCATTCTTAGTAAATTAGAAATTGTTCTGTTAAACCCCAAGTGAACTTAGTTTATCAGATATCATTGTGATGAAATGTTGTTGGTATCTGCTGACAATGTAAATGAATGAAGATTTATGAAGGGTTCTTTTCAAAACTCTACTCAGAGGGAGGGGAGCTCATTTGCACTGCTGCACGTTCTCCAGCAGGGGGCCGCACGAGCAGTGCCACATCCCCAGCTTCTGGGGCCACCCCGCTCCTATGCACCCTTGGCTTCCTCCTAGGGACAGTAGGAAGGGGACCATGCACTATCAGTGAGCACAGCACTATTAGGTGGAGCAGGGAGTGAGGCCACCCTACAAGCCAGTCCAGTGGGACAAATGCAGGTCCCAACCTTCCCTGGTGAGGGCTCTCCTCTCACGCTCCCCCTACTTAGCCATTTCCCTGCTCTCTTCCATATACCTGAAAGCCAGAGAACCGAGGAATATGGCTAAATTAATGAAACAAAACGCTCATTTTAGTCTCCTCACATAAAATTGTCACCACGCAGGACCATGTGAATAGATCTAATTATGCCAGGACTCTTAAACTTGAGCTCCGCTTTCTCATCTGCAAAGGCGATGATTACCACCTACTTCTTAGGCCCCTCAAAGATCCACACAGGGAGGTGACTGGTCGGGGAGGAGCTGCAACAGTCCTCTTACTTTTGTTGCCTGGGGCTCTTGTGTTACTGAGCTGACAGGGCCACCAGCAGTGGAAGAGAAAGAGGATCTCAAACACACTTCTCGAGAAAGTCACAGGAAGAACTCCTGTAGAACACCAGCAGAGCCCAATTTGTATGAGTCTGTCTGCAGATGACTGGGCACCTGCTGGTCCTACCTTCTGCTCTCACATGTGAAGAAACACGCACACAGACACCCACTCACCCAGCTAAAAACGCCTAGGACTCAAAGAAAATACCCACACCAGAACAAGCCCCAGTGCACGGAAACACAAACAGCTAGTCCCTCAGACAGGGACCACTGCAGCGCTGAAGGAGTTTGGTGGGAGGTAAGCTGTGCCCAGAAGGAGCAGAGCCCCAGAGAGGATGCCGGGTGGAAAGGAGACAGAAAGTGCGGGAAACCACGATTTGCAGATACAGTAGTAATGTTTCACCTTAGCAAGATCCAGGGACATTTCAGGGCTTATGCAAATGACTGAAAATATACCTTTAGCCTTAATTACTTCACATCACTAAATTGGCTCTCACAGAAATTCCTGGGAAAGACCATTAATTACCTCCAGAGGTAAATTTCCACACTGGGGGCCAGGGCTGCTCTTCCGCCTACAGCTAGGCCTTGGTGACGGAGCAAGGACAGGTGCATGGGACAGATCTCCAAATGGTTGCTCCTCATCCGCAGGGAACACGCTTCACCTGGGTAGGCACTTCTGTCGACTTCCCCTAACCTTCTTCATCAACCAACTCCGATGCCAAGCTGCTATGCTTCTTGGGGCATGTGGCAGCTACCGTGCCCAGCACTGAGCAAACAGGAATCCAAGTGAACAAAGAAAGGCAATTCCATTTTGTAAGAAACAATATATTTTATTTTTCTGACACCACAGCTCTGGTGAGTGGTTTGTACCAAATTTAATGGAGGTTATTACACAGAACGTTTTACGCATGGGAGGGGAAGGGAAGGGAAGGGACCACAAAATTAAAAACAAAAACGAAAAAATCCTGGATAGCTTTTAGCATCTGTTCCACTCCCACATTGATAAATTTCACTTGGGAATTCCTAATAAAAGGAGAACAGAAAACAAGGTGGGCAGGGAAGGGCATGTTGGGGAAGAGAAAGGGGAAAGAAGACCATCAAGCATCCCATGCACAGGCCTTTCCCTCCCGGAGCTGGAGCCCCGACGACACTCGGCCTGGAAGGCGAGGCTTCTTCCTTAGATTTACTTCTCCCAAGTAACACCGTGTATTGCAGCTGCCAAAGGGAAAGAGGAGGAAAGAGGGGGTCATCCATGGCAGAGCACGCCACGGGGGAAGGAAACACACTTAACCAAGGAGATGGGGAGGGAGAAGGGAGGGAAACCGAGAGAAAAACGTGAAGGTGGGTTTGCAGACTGGGAGAGACAGACAAGTGCCGGAGAGCACCTGAACTGAAAAACAAACGTCCTAAGCTTCATTATTTTTAAAAAGAAAAATCTCCCCCCTCCCCCCACCCCTCGCTGAACTTAGTTCCTTTTTTTGTGCTTTTCATTAATACTCTGCTCTGAGGTCGTAGTTTGGTTTTTTTCTATACACTGGAGTTGAAAGAAAATAGTCCAAAGGTCTGAAGATGGATTCTCCACCTAAAGTAAACAGCCCAGCATTCCTGTTCTCCTCTTGTCCCAAAGACTAAAGTCTCTGCTAAAATCCCTTTTACAATATAGTACAGTACACAAAAAAATAAAGCCCAAAGCAAAAAAACAAACCAGAAAAGAATCCTGGGAGAAGCCAGTCCAAAGGACGTAAACATACAGAGAACGGTGCAACACATGACCGATGGCAATTCTCAAAGCACAGCTACAGATTCCCAAAAGTAGGTGCCATCATGGGATACCCAAGTCCACAAAAATAATCTTTAAAAAATAAATCTTAAAAAAAACACACCTGTTGATTAAATGAATCATTTGTTTTCAGGTAAATCCATACATTCTCGAGTTCCCCCCTCCCCCAAAGCAGCCCTCGGGTCTCTGTTCTCCTATTGCATGACCAACAGTACTCCTGGAACTCCCTCAAAGCAGCTCTCAGGACCTGGAATCTCATCTTGACAAGGATCGGCACGTCCAATCTTAGCAGCTTAAAACATCATGTTTCCTGGGTTGCCAGGTCCTTGGCTAAATCCACCCATGCCCACGTCGGCGGCCATGCCTCGGGGCCTCATCTGTGGAGGGATCATGATGTTCTGTTGGGGTCCCATCATGCCCTGCATGGACATCATCATGCCTGGAGAGCCCACGGGCCCAGGGTGGGTGTAGAGCCCGGCAGGCCCCCGATCCTTGCCAGGAATCATGCCCACGGCAGCAGCTGGATTGCTCATCAGGGTAGGCTGGCCGGGCATGGTAGACTGTGCTGGTGACATCATCCGATGGTGAGGTCCCATCATGCCTTGCTGGAGAAAGGCTGGTGGTCTCATTGGGTTGTGGCCCGGCATGGATGGGGCTGTACCAAGAGGGATGTCCGGAGTTCCCACTGGCCCTGGACCTCCCATGCCAGGCAACGCTAGTCCCATTCTGGGGGCTTGTTCACCCATCATCCCCTGCATGTGCGAAAACCCAGGTCCGGGACCCTGGGGCTGTTTACGGCCTGGGACTTCCCCTCGAGGGAAATATTGCAGTGTCTGGCTAGGCTTCTCGGATGGAATAATGCGAGACAGATCGAACTCCGGTATTCCGGTGGCTCCAGGTCGGATGACCTCCTGCAGATCTGGGTCTGTAAACACTGAAGGCATGCTGTTTCCCAGGACAGCGAAGGAGTCGGGACCCCCGGGGCCTCCAGGCTTGCAAAGTGCTGCATCTGCTGAACTCTGAGGCAGGGTGCTGGGGCGGCCGAGGGGGCCTTCTCCTGGGAAACCCATACCTCCTGGGAAGTTGCCCTGCCCTCCACTGGGGCCATTGTGAGGGAATGGAACCTGCTGTGGAGGAGACTGTACTGGAGGGAAGCCCTGGGGGAAACCCATCCGTCCTTGAGGTACCATCGGAGGCTCCTGGGACCCGTGCCCCATGATAGGATTGTGTGACATCAAGCCGGGCCCCATTGGGACCCCGTGAGGAGGTATGTTGGGTCCCATGGCATTCGGAGAGGGCATCTGATTGGAGTGAGAAAGTGGCTGGGTCATTCCCATTGGGCTGAGGGTTGGCATCGGAACCACGGGGTTTGGACCTGAAATTCGAGGATTCTGTGTATTAATGCCCATTCCTAGAAAAATAAAGATATCAAAAGAATCACCTTAACCGAGAGCAACTTAGAAAAACTAAGGAATTCAATTAACAACAACAACAATAAAATCCACACGTATCACATGTGCAAGGGACTCTGCTGGGAAAACATACGACATGAAATCCCTGCTCTTCAACAAGATTAAAATACATTTTTGGAGCCTATAAGCCAACAGCTCTACAAGAGGATATATTTTGAGTCTTAAACTGTATGACATAAGGATATGTAGAAAACAACTAGGAAAAAAGTCACTGGTGTGAAAAGTTACAAATTAATATGTAAACGAATTTAGCCTTCTTCATCAGAGACATTATTTAATATAGAAGAAGTGAACTTGTCTGAATGACTTAGGTAAGGTCCTCTTGGAGAAAGAGGGTTAATCAGTCCTGCAAGAATCAGATATAGCAAGGAAACCAAACAGTCCTTTACCAATTGACATTTGGCACTGTCTTTTTTATACTGTCTTGCAAAGAGAGCATTTCAAACTCTAGGGTATATGAAATGCTAAAGAAATGATAACTTGTAACAGAAAAGGAAAGCATGCTGGTTCTATTGTAGTCTCTGGGAAATTTTAAGTATTTGGTGTCTCTGCAGTATAGTCTCTGTATACCACGGAGTATGGTGAGGATGGTGCTTGCTAGGAACCAGGGGCTTTCCCCTGTCTGAAATCCTGTGACTGCTTGTGGTTGGAGGCTGCTCTTCCAGAAAAACACTCGAGAACTAAAGACATTCCGATCAGCATGTTAAAAAGAAACGGCTTTCGGTATTTGCTCCAAGAGGATTCCCCACCCCACTCCCACCCCCTCTTTTGAGGGAAAAAAGAACCCATCTGGGTACACAGCAACATCAGAACTTCTGTAACAGAACTGTAAGAACTCTAAGCAAACCTGCTTTCTGACAAACACACTGAATCAAACGAATACAAACTTGGTTTCGTTTTCTTCCTCTAGCCAAGACACTTTAATGCTACTAATGGTACTCCTTCTCAACTCATTCCACTTCCATCCGTGAGGTCTGCAGCTGTCGAGAAAAGGCATGCGAGAAGTCTCTCCTCCGTCTAACACTGGCTCCAGATCCTAGCTTCCTGATTTCTTACCTGGCATATTATTCATTGATGGCAAGTTGGGAGAACGAGCTGGAGGGGAGTCGTCATCGGAGCTGGCCACAGTCTTGATGGCGTCGTGGTATAAAGGGGTAGAACTGGGCATTGCGAACTTGGACATTCGAGACATCATAATAGACAGCGGATTCTGGGAAAGGGTCGGCTCTGGAGGCATGGTGTAAGGTGTACTAGAGGGAAGACTTCCAGGGATATTCACAGAGGCAGACTGGCTGGCTGTAGGAGGTGGGGGGCCACCTAGAAGAAAGCAAAATAGAACAAAAACGGGCCAGGAATGAGACTCCTCTCAAAGGCAGTTGAGCCTATATGGTTATGAACTAGCAAGGCCAGGAATGAGACAAAGGAACAGGACGGTGTTATTAGACTCAGGACACGAACTATCAATCTTCTGGTCAAGCTCCGTGTGTGTGTGCAGAGGGGTGACCACAGCGCAATATGGAGGTGACGGGTCCAGAGAGGTGAAGACAAACACACCAAGGATGCATCAGAAAGAGAACTTCAAGCTTGGGAAAAGCATGGTTTAGGGACAACTATTTCCCTGAAAAGAATGTGAAATAAGCGGCTCTCTCCCTTGCCCATCACAATTCGGAATTCGACTCAGGCGTCCGGTCTGCCGTGGAGCCAGACCAGTGATGGGACACCAGGTGTGAATTGTGTCACCCTGCACACGTGCTTCATTAATTTCCATGAGCAAGAGGGCTGAATGAAAAGGTTCTGAGGTGGCTATTCCTTGGTACTGCTTTTGTGAACCGCTACCCAACGGAGAGAGGGATGCTTTAGCTGGGCAGGATCCCTCTCCTATCTTATTCTGAGTCTAGTTTTCCTCCAGCCGAGACAACACGGACCTAGTATTTACACCTCAGTGCTCATCTTCCATGGACCACCTCTGGTCCCAGCCACAAAACTACCATCATCAGCAAGAGCTTTTCCTAGGAAGAAAATACTGACAAATTGCCACCGATCTGTGAGAACAGCAGTCTACCAAAGGAGGAGGTTTTGGTAACCATCTTTGTGGTCAGCACACACTTATGAGAACCACTCTGCTTCGGATTACACTCAGAGCCCGTGGACGTGAGGGCAGCCCCTTCGGGTGTCCACTGGGCGGGTCTACTACTTACAGAAGCCACATTTACCCAATGACAAGGCATTTTATTTCACCGTGTGTTCACTGTGAATTATTCCATGAAATGACACGTGCTTCCCATTCTCCCTCCTCCTCGGAACGATACTATCTGACAACCTTATCCTTCGCTAAGAGCCCCATGTCTCTATCAGGACCCGATGCTTGTGTGGAACCCCGAAGGAGCACTGATCATGCAACCGGTCACGAATGCATCCACCTGGCACGGGCCACCTCTTCCAACTGCAGAATCAAGCTAGGACAGCAGTTTTTCTTAAAGTACATCAATCAGGCTTTTGCAATCTCCGGCTACAGGGCACAACGGGGAGGACGCGAGCATACTGACCTGACTCTACACTGCCCAGCATGGCTGGGGAGGCCATGGTGAGGGGTGCTTTATGGTTTGGAGGGATCCCGGGACTCTGAAGGGGAGGTTTTGGAGAGGAGGTCCATCCAGGTGACGGGGCAGGAAGTGATGGAGACTTGAGGTGAACAGGCGAAGCAGCAGCAGACCCCAAGACAGGGGGGGACTTAATGGAAGCAGCAGCAGCTGGGCCCGCCAGCATGCCTGCCAGCTGCGATGGAGTCTGGGGGGACTTGAGGTTCCCCGAGGGCGAGCCCAGCATTGGTGACTGGACTTGGCGCATCGTGGGAGATTTCAGAGGGTTAATGCCTGGGGAATGTACCTGGCTGCCTGCCACAGATATATCCAAGGGCTTCCGCCCCAGGCCACGCTGGACTGGAGGAGCTGTGTTGAGGCTAGCGGGGTTACTGGAAGGGTTGAGAGGTAGTGGTGGCATGTGACTGAGCCGGCTGTTAGTCCTTTGGTCGGGCCCAATGGGTTCTCTGAGATTCCGCAAGCCACTGCTGCCGCCTGGACCCTGAGACATGGGAAGGAATGGCCTGGGGCCCATGCCGTACTCCTGCTGGGGGTGCTCACCAAAGGGTAGGGGCACCATCTTCTGCTGAGCTGGCAGCATGTCTGTACCCCCCGGGCGTAATTTCATCATCTCCTCAGGGCCCGCCCCAGCCTCTCTCATTTTCTGAGGTATCATCTGAGGGTTGGATCCCATGTTGACGTTTAGACTGACATCCCCCTTCATCCCACTAGGAACCATCCCAAACTCAAGTTCCCGACCGGGGCCCATCTGGGGGGGCATTCCTTTCGGAAAGTCGCCCCTGGAGGGACTCAGAGGGCCCTCGACGGGTATTCGAGGGAAAATGGGATTATTCCCAGGCTCCATGTGTCGCTGGGCGCCTGGGATCATCCTGTTCATCTCCATGCTGGGCCTAATGGCCTCCATGCTCATCCCGGGGGGTAGAGCCAGCTGCTTCTCCGCCAGCTGCTGTTGGAACATCTCTTCGGACAACCCTTGGGGGTTTGGGAAGCGTTCCCCTCGGCCGGGACCACTAAAGACACCCTGGCCAGGTGGGAAGTTCCGACCATCTGCGATTTTTGGCACATCGTCTGGCCAACTGATTCCAGAAAGACCTGGTCTAGAGGCCGGGTTGGGGACATTCGGCCCCTCCATTTCCGAGTTGATCATTCCTGCAAATCCGGGCAGGCGCATCTGGCTCCCTGGCATGTTAGGGTGGGGAGCCATGCCCCTCGGGGGCAGAGAGTGGGGCATGTTGAGCCCGTCGGCGAAAGGCTCGGCCCCACCAGGCCCCCAGCCTTCGCTGGGCGCCATCTGGTACGGAGGGGGAGGCCCCCGGACCACGCCCCGAGGTCCATGCTGATGGACCATCATGTCCTGGAGGGAGCACTGCTGCACCACCACCTGCTCCTGCTTCCTCCTCTTCTCCTCGTAGAACTCCTGTTGCAGTTTCAGCCATGCTATCTGCTCGGGGGTCATGTGGTCCAGGTGCTCGGGTCCCATAGGCCCAGACTGGGAGTTCATGGAAGGTGGAACCATTTCATCTGGAGAGAAGGGCACATCTCTATGTCCTTGAGGGCCAAATGGAGCTCCCACATCTGTCCGGGGCCCAGGGCCCTTCCCTAGGCTTTGGGATTGAGCCATCATGGCCTGTATCGGCCCTTCTGGTTTCTTCTGAGGTCCATCTAGTACCCCAGGGTTCTGCTGGGGTCCCCCGCTTTGTCCTCCTGTGAATTCTTTCTCGTCGGGGAAAAGCATACGTTGGATATCTCGGAGCGTTTGTAAGGAGCGTTCCCGGTGCTCCAGCTGCTCCTGAGACAGTCCATCGGGGTTCTCTCCCAGTGTAGGGGGCTCTCCACTGGACACTGGTGGAGGTGGAGGGGCTTTGGGATCTGCTGAAGAGCTATTGCTCCCCTGGGAGACAGGGGTCACTGCTCGGTTATTGGGTGTCGAGTTTGGCCCGCTACCATCTGGGGGCAGTGGAGTGGAGCTGGCAGGACTGCCTACGGAAGGAATCAGTTTGTTGTCTACACCAGGACTATCCCGGTCCAGGGGACGCGGGGGTGCAGCAGGCTTGGGTGCTGGTGCCGGGATGGGCGGAGTCGGCTGCAGTCTGGTGTTCTGGGAAGAATTCTGGTCCTGGTTGGCTGGAGTTGGGGGCTGTTGCGGGAGGGGTTTCGGATCGTTCCGAATGGCAGATATCTGTGTGTTCTGAAGACAAACGAGATTTTAAAAAATCATTGGTAAATTGTACAGAAAGGCGATTAAAAAAGCAAGACACGTTACAAAGGATCTGTCCCAGGCCCGTAAATCTACTCTGACATTTGCCATAGAAAGTGCCCATGCCCAACCCTCCTCTGGACGTGGGGGCATTCTGATTTTTTTTCTTCCACTTTCCTGTCAAATGGCAACCTCTTTCCCTTGCTAAGGATTAGGTTTCAAAAACTTTATAAGCATGCCAGAAGAGAGCCACTCTGCCAAAGTGAATACATCTGAGTATCTATTTCGAGGAACAGGTTTGAGATCACATGTCTACTGTGTGTTTCTGATTCAAAGAGAGATTAGTTTCTTGGTATGTGGGAGGCTGTACCTAACACCTTTTTCTTTTCCCCGAAAGTACAACTGCATCTGTAGGCTTCTCGTTGTCAATCAAGAGGTCTGCTGTTCTCAATGGAAAGAGAAAGTACTTGTTGCTCCCGGCTCTGTACGCCACCAGCCAGAGGAAGCAGGGAGGGCTGCTCTGTTTCAGCATCCCCTCCGGCATGGCGATTGCCAAAGGACTCCTCTCCTGGAGTTTCCAGGGGGCCTGACAGCTCTGGTTTCTGTTTTCGGTTTGTGATCACTGATTCCATATTCGATAAGAATTCGTACATTAATTCTAGTAAGAGAATCCGCAGGCAGGAAGCGTCTGTGGCGAAATCTGAGGCTATCTAGCTCATGGTGTCTTTTGATCTGTTCTTTCCAATAGGCAGCCGACTGCCCTTCTCTAGAGTGGAGGAGAGCCTCATTATTATTTATTAAGTACCGACACTACACTAGGTCCTGGGTGAAAGCACCCTCCCCTGTGGCCAGTGACATGGGTGCTGCTGGTGTCAGGAAGAGGGACGTACCTGTGCTGGGGCTGAACCCTGGCCCCACCAACAGTGCTGAAGGGAGGGTCCTGAGGAAGAACAGACCCCCATGGCAGGGCTCCTTCACCAGCCTCCGGGGAGCCACATGGCCCCTTCTTTGATGCTCATTTGTTTCTACTTGTTCACTTAATCCAGTCTGTACTTCGAAACCCTTAAGGCTCTTCCTTACCTCCCCACTTGCTCTCTGGAATGTTTCCCTGTGTGCAAATTTGTACACGAATCGTTATGTGTATCTCTGCATCGAACAGTCTGTGTTGCATGAACACAGAGCCTGTCTTCGAGTGTGCACACTCTGTGCGTATTTATATAAATGTCTCCCGTGCAGGTACCCATGCCCCGATGTCCGCACACAGAGACAGTGGCGGGGAGGGTTGGCTGAGCATGCATGGCTCCACACGCTCTCGGGTCTCCTGCGTCCCTGATTCCCTCGATGCAGTGTGGGTGTCAACTTAATTTTCCTTCCAGTGCCATCTTAAGTTTGCATTTGTTGGCCAGCTTTTGTTTGTTTGCTGGGGACAGGCCCGGACTTTGTGTCATGTGACCAGGAGAGAAGCTGCCGTTTGGTGCTACCCTTTTGATTCTGGACTGGGAATGGCAATGATTTGATTATTCCCAATTATATCCTTAAGTCCTTTTCTGACTCAGTTCAGTACCGGAGAAGGTAGAGGTGAAAACTATAGTTAAGGTCTGTCTCTAAGTCAATCAAATATTGGTTTGCACTACGCTACTCCCTGTGCATTCCAGGACAATTTAAATTTTAAATGTTACATCTACATACGTATAAAATGTTTAAGTATAAATTAAAATATACATTTTAAATGTTTTGTTCGTCCATCTTCTACCCTTCTTGAATAGCACAGATGTAAGAGGAATGTGAAATGCTTTCGCTAAGTCTAGGAAAGCCAAGCTCTGCTGTGTCGATGAAGAGGGACTCCACTCATACACAACACAGACAGAAAGGTCACCTATTTTATCTTGAACTGTCTTTTGACTCATTTATTGCCACTTGACTTTTCTCATGTCCAAGACCCCGCTGAGTACTAGATTTTATGTTTCCTGAAAGCAGGGACTGTGTCTTGAACCTCTTAATGTCCCCATACCATTCAGTGGGATGCCTTGACAATGCTAGTCACAGAAACAGCTTTTGGTTCCACGCGGAATGCTCTGTGTATTCAAACAACCACTGTGTGCCTTTTCTAATGTGGTTTATGGCAGGTAAATTAAGTTCCAGAGAGGAGACAGACTGACAGATTAACGTTTCTTATAATTTTGGAAACATCAAGCAATTAAAAGCACTCGATGGGCCTCTCACTTTGAAGTAAGAAAGAATCATTCTGAAAGTCACCGAGACTCCAACTGTGGTATTATCAGCATGGACCCCAGTACTGGGGCTTTGCTTATTCCTTTTCTGTTCTGCAACTAACTCAAGAGCATTTGCTAGTTTTTAAAAACCTGCCCTGGGGATGCCTGGGTGGCTCAGTTGGTTGAGCGGCTGCCTTCAGCTCAGGTCATGATCCCAGCATCCTGGGATCGACTCCCACATCGGGCTCCTTGCTCATCAGGGAGCCTGCTTCTCCCTCTCTCTCTCTCTGACAAATAAATAAATAAAATCTTAAAAAAAACAAAAACAAAAACAAACCTGCCCTGTGGGGGGCGCCTGGGTGGCTCAGTGGGTTAAGCCTCTGCCTTCGGCTCAGGTCATGATCTCAGGGTCCTGGGATCAAGCCCCACATTGGGCTCTTTGCTCAGCAGGGAGCCTGCTTCCCCCCCACTGTGCCCCTCCTGCCTCTCTGCCTACTTGTGATCTCTGTCAAATAAATCAATAAAATCTTTAAAAAAAAAAAAAAAGGAAAAAAAAAACCCTGCCCTGTGCACAGGGTCTGAGTTCAGATTTTCCCAGAGGTGGCAGCAGAAAAGAAACTGAAGTGCTCCATATAGCTCCTTTTTGATTCTGGGTCTTTCTTTCCTAGTAACCCATCAGTATACCAGCCCGCCAAAGGAAAGGCCAGTACAGCGTCGTGTGCCTGAAACCACACAATGCCTTGAGCGGGGGAGCAGGAGATGCCAGGAGCAGAGCTTAGACCATCAAGACTATCTCCCTGTCAACAGCATTCCCCAGCTCCCACCTTTACGGCTACCGGAGTGCCTTTAAACCACACTCCACTTTCAAAATGGCCTACCAGAGGGGCTGTGCTTCGCTCTGTCTTGCTGTTAGAGATGTTCTGGATGTGGAAAGAGACGATAGTTTCAACCTGGCCCTTCAGCACAGCTTCTGCAGCTCTGCAGAGACGAAAGAGAGGCATAGACTAGGACTTGCTTCTGTTCCACCACCTGTAATGCCAAAGCACTTTAACCCCTGATTGAACTTGTGAGAGGAGAAGGAGGGCGGGTCTGTGTGGAGAGCCACCAGAACTGTTAAGTAAGAATCAAGAAATACAGGTTTTCACTATTTGTGTCCATCATTTACCACCAGACTTCTGAAATCTAATGAGAGCCATTAGCAAGTCTCAAAAGAGACATTAGAAAAAAACACCAAGATTTTCTCCTTCAAACCAATACGCTGTGGTAGGTGTTTTATAGAATCTTGGTTCCAAACCCCAACCATGAAAGGCAAACGTGAAATCTCACAACACCTAATGATAATTTAAGGCTGTGGAAACTCACTCTGTATGTATGCAGGGTAATTCACATTTTCTATAAATTAAGTCACTAAAAAATCTGCTGATCCACCCACCAAAAACATAGGTACCCAAACATTCACAGTACTTATCTCTATGAATTCCAGACATATTCTTCTCTTTAGTTATATTTTCTAATTATTCTGAGACAGACACGTATTACTTGTGTTATTTAAAAACGAATGCTAAACTATAGGAAAGTGTACATTGTGTAATCTCTTTTATGTTCAAAAAAAGATCTCTGTGTATATTATAAGCATAAAAACTTTCTGGCAGGAAAGCCAAAGAAGTATCATCAATGTTTGCCTCTGGGGAGAGAGGGTAGGGAGGTCTCATATTTTATTTTCTTTTACCCCTTTCTGTACTACTAACTCTAAGTAAGAATATCACCAGTGAGGGGAAAACAAGGATTATTCTTCAGTGGGAATAAGAACTTCAGTGTCAAAACGCACAAGCCACGTCAACAGCAAGACACAGCTGTTAACTTACTTATTGGCCATCTCAGTAGAAAACACATACACCACTTTGGCGGGAGTCTTCTGAGCAGGTGTGGGCTCCGGGGCAGTAGTCTGGCCATGGGAGGGGGTGGACGACTTGGGGGCTGCAGCATTGGATGGGGTCATCGAGTGTGGCGTGTGCTGGGAATCCTGGGACTTTATGTGGTCAGCAGAATTACATTCTAAAAGAATGAAAAGACTCGTGTCATAGAAAGAAGAAAACTTCTGCCAGCATTCACAGCACCACAACACAAACCCATCTTGAGAATGTCAAACAGGAAGTACCCTGCTAAGAGGAAACCTCTCCACCTCATAAAAATTCCAGAACGCTTCTCCTGAAATGACCAATTACAAAGCACTCTCCCCCCACCACCCCGAACCTCACCACCTCCTTCCTTCTCTATTACGCACCCTTCAGACATTAGCGCAAAGGTCTCTTCTTCCTGGAAACCTTTTTGGGACCTCTTGGACTGGATGCCCCTGTGAGTTGAACCCACAGCCCCCAGATCCCCTGATTTCAGCATTTATCACATTTTACTGTAGTTGTTTAATGAGCTGCTGTGCGGGTGCCCTCAGATTCTTACAGCCAGCAACCAAACTGCTGACCACGCCCCCCACGCCCAGCACGTGCAGGCACTCCCGACAGGCCTCCCACAGGCCTCCCACTAATACCGGGGGAAGGGAGGAAAGATGGGGAGCAATCGCCCAGATTTCCGTTTCTAATTTGGACTGGTGGGGGAGGGTATCGCACTCCTACTCCTGGAATGCAACTTCATGCTCTGGCCTATAGTTAAGATTTTTGGTTTTATGGTAGGAGGAAAAACAACAGAAGTCACAGCTGCTGGCTCCACCTTCTTCCCAGCTGGCTGGGTTTTGCTGCCTTCCCTGTTTCTAGCACATGTAGCCACTCAGTCCGGCCACACGGGAATCAGCTGTGACAAACCCCATGGGTGCCAGCACTTCCTCTTGTCACTACAGCTCTGGCAGAGTGGTGGCCAAAGAGTACAGATCCCAAGTCTTAGAGGGTGAATCCGACAGAGAAGAGGAGGAGAGGCCCAGAGAACTGCTCCAGTGTGGGCCCCTGGCAGACACAAACGGGCTTGACAGTGAAGAAGAAATAACAGGGAGGCCAGAAACACCCTTAAGAATGTGGTGAGGACCATGGACCATCCGCCCATAATCCCCAAATCATGTGCATCCTCAAGAGCAAGGACTCCTCGACAGGATGGTTCCCAACTGCTCTTCAGTCACTAGGAAAATGAGAAGGAACAGTCCCATCTTAATAAGCTGTGAGGTGAGCCCCTGAATCTGATACCTACTCTCCCCACTTGGCTGCTCTTGGGCTCTCCGGCGCCCACCAACGTCAGGGGCCTTCCCTTGGGAACGCCTACTTCCCTCTGAGTCTCAAAGATCTTATAGACATACCTTTAATGTCAGAGTCATCGTTTGGAGTCCCAGGATCTCTCTGATCAAAGGAGTCGGCGGAAATACTTCGCTCCCTTTTCCCCTTGCCCTTGGCACCATTTCCAGCCCCATTCTTCAGCCCCATGCTCCCACCTGGGCCAGGGAGTGCTTTAGGGGTATGGCCCCCACTCTTGGAGTCACAGGGGGATGGCTGGGATTGGCTGGCTGAGCCCCCCTGTTTACCCTGATTGGAGAATTTGGAATCCAGCTGGGGGTTTCCAGATGGGGACATCACTGTAGGGGGACGGACCATCACCTCCTGCTTTGACTTAGGGCTACTAAAAGAGACAAATAATAAAGGGAGATCAGATGCCGGATGCAGCCGGTCAGCCCAAATCAGGGAGAAGCAATTTTTAGAGTAGGTCAAGGAGACGCAGAGGACTGAGTACCTGCCCTACCTTTCACCTCAGTTCCTTCCCCGCTCCCTCCAACCCCATTCTCTTCTCAGCGATAGGCACTAACTAACCCAGAGGAGACTCAGGCAGAGTGGCCTGCCAGGTCTCGGGAACCCTAGAGTCACATGGGGACCCATCTCTAGGGCTTCTGTCAATAAAGGACAATGGTTTCTATGTACATAGAGAAGTGACTCTCACAGGAAGACTAGCTCAGAGTAAACAAACAGGCATCGTTAAGATCAAAATACTATCCACCCTCTGGCTGACAACAAGGAACAGCTGTAACGAGAGCCTAGCTTCCCTGCTGGAAAATACAGCAGGGCCCAGAGAGCAGGAGAGGAAATCTGCTCATGAGTGGCAGGTTAGGGAAACCCTCCCAGATACGAATCCCTCCAACAAGCAGTACCACATACCAGGGCACATGAGCTCACGGGTGCCCCAAGGGAGGAGGAAAAGTTCTTTAAAAAACATCAATTTAAGTACTGTGGAATGCAGGAGAAAGCTTCACACTGGGGGACTGGGGGCCAGTGGGGACATCCTAGGACCTTAGGCCTCCTCACCATCCCAGGCCTTGGTTTCCTCACATGCCAGGGTTAGTACACCCACTGTACCGGGTGGACTCTAAGGTCCCTTCCCTTGTGCTTTGGTGAGGGGGGAGGAATGGCAAAGGGGCGCAGTCAGGGAATAATGGGCAAAGTGCTGCCAGAAAGTCTGAGTGCACTGTAGCCTGTTGACTCGTCTGTTTTCTCTTCCTTTCCCCATTTCTTCCACTTCAACACACTGTGCCCTCAATGAGTGTTCAAGGTCCACCTCTGACACCCACCCCCAGGGGCAGCTGGGCAGGCCGCAGCCCTTACCTCTGTGTGTTTCCTGACGGAGAGTTCCTCACTTTAGGGTTACTGGAATGCATTGATTGAAATCCTGAGCTTGCAGTCACAGACAGGGATGGGCTCACCGAGTTCCTCTCGGGCAGCAGCAGAAAGAGCTGCTGAGGGCAGTGGCGGCGGCCCGCTGCTCACTGGGGGCGTCCCTTAGCGCTGGCCACCTGTATGCCTTTTTCCTCTTTGTTTTTCTCTGCTGTGGAAGTGGGTCCTTTCCCCTTGCAGCTCCAGCATTCTCTGGGGGTGTGCCTCCTGCTGCCAAAGGGAAATCTCGCATCTCCAGGGCACACTATGGGAAAAGGCCACCCAAAACGAGTTGGGATCAAAAACACAAAAGACATAAAACACCCTTACAATGGGATCGAAGGTAAGGTGCTAGCCAGCTCGACAGTGCAGCCGCTGGGCTGCTCCTCGGCTTCCAACGGGGTTCAAGGAGCAGCGGGGTCCATGCGCTGACACTAAGGCCCCAGGAGAGTGACAAGACTTTCTGCCAGGCACATGAGATCCTGCCTTGTAGCGTGGACCTGGTGTTTGTAAGCAGGTGAGGGAAACATTTTGTCTTCAGCCACATATTCTCCCTTCCATCTCTCTACTTCTAAATACAAACCCGTCAAACACCTGGGTTTTTCTTTTCTTAAAACCATGCCTTGAAACTACAGGGTACTCCAAATCCAAAGCTACTATCTGGTCCTTCACCTCAGATGGCCAACAATGGCACTGAAATGTAACAAACCCATCCTAATTCAAACCACGAAACAAATGAATCTATGTTTCTATTCTCAGGGCCTTGGGGTGGGACACTGGAGGAGTTACTTCTGAAATCAGCTGTTGAGCCAACACCAAGTACAATCAGTTCTGCCCCCTGACTTCCATTATCTTTCTATTAAATTATGCCAAGGATGTGTCTTGCATTCTCACTGTTTAATGAGGGGGACCCTAGGCATGGGGAAGCATGGGAATGATCCGTAATGCTGAAGGTAAAAGAACATCTCTGAAAGCTAAGATGTTTTCTGAGCCAATTTGCAAGGCTAATTTGAAGCATAAAGGTCAAGAAAATATTCCCAAACCTAGCCAGAGAACAAATGAGAAAGCCCTTTACTTAAGGAAGCCTAGACTAGATACACTTTCAGTCCCTTCTCCTTCCAGGGTAGGTCCAACATGGCTTTCTGGTAACCACTGTCCCCCTCAACTCCCTCCCCACCTTCTGCTATCTTGCCGCTGGGGTATGGGACCAAAGGAGGAGACAAGATGTAGGATTCTTGGCTGAAGGACCAAAGGGAGTTAGCAGGAACTCAGGTTCAGGTTCAGCTTACATACCCTTTGAGAGACTCCAGAACTGGAGTAAGTTCTGGGAGCTCTAGTCCAGGTTTTGGCACCGAGTAGGATCACTGTCAAGTGCTAAATGTCTCTTTCTTTATTTAGAAATTTGCAACAGTCCCAGCTATTTTACCTGAGACACTGAAAGGAATTTACGGAAGTTCTCAGTGATGAGATTACGTTTTTTTCTTTTTAAGTGAAGAAGTCAGGAAAAAGAACTAGAATAAAATGTTATGGAATGTTCCTATGCCGACCTTAGGAGAAAACATCCTAAAACACAATTTTGGTCTTGATTACACTTAAGGTTGTATTTTTATCCTCCCCCACCTTCAGCTTTTTCCTTTTTCTTTTTCAGTTTTAACTATAAAATTGATCGTGGTTGTCAAGTTTGACATATGTGATCATAAACCATTTCGTAACCTCTCACTAAACATCAGGAATCACTGGAAAAACAGAAGTAGCAAATGAATCTTGCATGGACAAAGCCATCAGAAAACATTTACCTTAGGAACAGAAGAGCAGTCACCACCTAGATAGTCCCCTTCTGTAACTTCTGGTACTTTCTGTCTGTGTCACGCATTCGAGCACTCAATCACATGTCATACTGAATAGTCCTATGTGTATGTTTCATCTCCCTACGTAGACTTTGTTCTTTGAAGACAGGAATCTTGTTTTTAAGTTCTTTGACTTGTCTATAATCGTCAGCGTGATGTACTAAGACGTGGTTGGACCCTCTGTGATTTACCCAGCTTCTCCCAGAACAGAAACAGAACAGAACACCTGGCATTTGTGTTGCACTCTTTTTCCAAAGGAACTCTGAACATATTACAACTATCGAATCGCCTCAGTCTGCCAGGCATTTCTGATGAGCCAATAGCAACGACGATTTCTAATGATACTGTGAGCATACAACTCTTTAATTTCAAAGTACTCCTACAACCAGTCTCTTGTTCTCGCAAGTTGCTCAAGCTTGATCAACAGGCCTGTACAGATGAGTGGCCAGAGCGCTCATGAGCGGAAGGTGGGGCCTCTCCCAGGTTTGCCCCGACACTGCTCTTCCTCGAGGCCACCTCCTTACCATGACCTTATGGGTGGAGACCGCGCAGAAGGCT
The DNA here is from genome assembly GCA_004024625.1 of Mellivora capensis. NCBI lineage: Eukaryota > Metazoa > Chordata > Mammalia > Carnivora > Mustelidae > Mellivora > Mellivora capensis. The sequence goes on along the minus strand of PISX010002009.1, from coordinate 136,517 downwards.
GAAACAAGCATGTGGACTCACTGAGAGATGGGCAACAAAATCTAGGGTTTCAACCCTTGATCTAGGGAGTTGTTGGAGGAAGTTACCCTAGCCTTAGCCTAAGCCGAGCCAAAAAAAAAAAAAAAAATCCCCCAGGTGTCTTATGATATAGTTCCAAAGACTCAAATTAGGCTCTCGGGCTCCTACATTTACAGGGTGGTCTCAAACGTTTTACTTTAAGAACTGGAAAAGCTCTTCCGCCGAAGAGGCCTTCACTAGAGACACACACAGATTTTGTCCTCTGGTACAAAGAAATCTCCTAACTTTAAGATCTATTTATTCAACTCCCTTTCCTTCTTAGATGCTATATAAAATTCTTCCTAACTAGGGGTCAGGCACTCTTGTAAGCAATGTCCCTTCGTAATAAGCTCACTGACCACAGCACCAGGAAGCAGGTACCCCTATTCTCCCTATCTCAGAGATAAGGAAACTGAGCCTCTGAAATGTTCAGCCCTCTACCCGAGCAAGGTGGGTCATCTCTGAGTTAAGTCAGACCCCAGTGCGTGGGAGAGCTGGCACAGGGCCGGACACCCCGGCTGTGCTCTTTATCACTCCAGTGCCTGTCAAGATAGGGACTCTGGGGACAAGGGGAGCTGGTGTGCAGAATCAAATGCTCAGCAGCATAGTACCAGCGTGTGGGTGAACTACTGCTGGGAGACTACCATTCTCTAGCTCACTTGCTTATCCTGCCCACTGTCATTTCATATCTTGTTATCTCCAATTGTCCCCTTCCTTCCCGCCCTTCCTTCTGTCAGTGCATGGCTTGCCCAGGACTTAACAAGAAAAGAAGTCACCAAGTAGGACGTGACATGCTCAGCACCAAATCTGCAAACCCATTTTCCCAGTACCTAGCCCTCTCCTTCTTCTCTATTATTGAAACAGACAAAACAGCCCCCTTTTCCCCAGAGGTCAGTCCCACCATGGGTGGTGTAGGCCCCATCCCTTTGAGCTTTCTGAGAGCTTTCTTTCTCTCTCTTTTGGCCTTCCCTGCCATCTCCAGCATATTTCCAACCACTGCTTTGACATGGAATAGTCTCTTCCAGCATTGAGAAAAAAACAAAAAAATTACAGGAAAACAAAGCTCAGCTCTAGCATGCTATTATTCCCTTCCAGAACCAAGTCTCTTCAGGGTTGACAAGCACACGGTCTTTACTTCCTTACTTGCTGTTCACCCTTTCGCCATTTTTAAACCAACTTCCCCCCTCTACCCCTCTCCGGATCACAGAAACCACATTTTGGTTCAGGTCACCCCTGGCCACTGCTCTAACCTCATCTTACTCCATCTCATAGACTGCCAGCTGATTGTTTCCTTCTTGAAACTCTCCTCTTTTGGTTTCTATGGTGCCCCACTTCCCCAGATCTCCTCCCGCCTCTCCAGTCACTCTCTGTGTGCCCCCTGTGCTGGCCCCTTCTCTATGCGATGTCTACAACTCTGAGGTCCTCGGGACTCCACCCTGGGGTCTCTCTTCCTCTGGTTCCATAAGCTTTCTCCATGCCAACCACTCCCAGTTTCCTGTCCCCAGCTCAGCTTCTGCCCTGTGGACCTGAACTCACAAATGCCACCTGCACATCTCCCTAGACGTCAGACTCAACAAGATGGGCCAGGAATTCATCTCCAGATAGCCTGCCTCCCCAAAGTGTTTGTCCTTCCATCTTCTACACCATGGTAAATGGTACCCAGCTGCTCATGCCACAAAAACAGGCATTATTCCCAACAAGCCTCTCAACACCTCAAGCCTCCATCTTGAGTCTGAATATTTTTGCCAAATGAATGAAATCCTGGCTTCAGAATTTCATCTTCAGAAAGGGAAGGCAGGGACCAAAAGTGATTTGTCCATCCTTGTATTCCCAGCACTTCCTATAGCACCTGGCACATGGTACTCGCTCAAAAAATATCTCTTGAAAAGAAGTTGGAAGCTTTTCCCCAAGCTCATCTTTCTAAGCCAGCGAAGCTCTCTAGTGCTACAATCCATCATCAGACTACTCACCAAAACCCCAAGGGTCACGATACTGCAGCGCTCATCCTGGACTGAGGAGGTGGAGGAGTCCAGGAACCCCCTTCTCAAAGGTCCCCGCACCTGGATGAGGGTAAAGAAGAAAAATCTCTAAATGGCTTTAAAAGAAAATCAACTATACATCTTGCTACTGAATATCTTAAGAGCAGATTTCCTATGTATTCTAGAATGCGCGATTAAGAGGCAGTTGTCGTCTCCCATGTAAAGGGAATCAGCTTCCAATTCTTAAAGAGTTTATTATCCAATCTGTAGACATCTCAAGGCCCCTGAGACTTTCCCTCCTCCCCAACTGCACATTTTATTTTCAGAGACTGGGAAATACTAAGGGCAAATAAAATCAATGTTTCTACTTTCTAGATTTCTGGGCATTGAGTAGGGCTAAAAAAAACCACCTCACATTTTTGCTTCTGCCCATTCCTTGTTAGTGCAGGGAACTGGAGCTAACGGGGAAGGAGAAAGAGACAAATCTGCAGACATGCTGTTGAATTCACAGAGTGAACTCAGTTGCAGCCCTCCCTTCTCTGAACCCTCACTCTGCACAACAAGCACTCAGCAAGGAAAGGTACCTTCATATACCTTCTGTGAGAATGTGGGGGTGAACAACCTGGCCAGGTGATTTCCTGTGACTGAGTACCTACTGTGTGCAAAATGCTATACTGAATGGGGCTCGATGAGTAAGAAAACAACAAGTTACTGGTCAAGCAGGACAGTTTTTAACATTAGTCCTCGTAAAACAGAATTATAACCGTGAGCCTCCTCCTTTGCCCAGATTTTATAGTTCTGAAATTGCAAGGAAAAACCAAGTTCCAGATTGTCCTAAGGCCAAATTATTTTGGAATCTTTCAAAGGAGACTCTATAAGGTTGCCACAAAGTAGTAAATAAATTCACAGATTAATCTGACCAAGCTCAGAATCACCTCTAATTTCAATTCTTCAGATGATCCTTTCCCACTTTCCTGCTCTAAAAAGTCAAGCTTATTACAACTGTGTCATGTTTAATGAAGTTCATTTCTATGCTATGACCACTACTCCATAAAAGGCAGAGTATCAAACAGAATGTGGAACTAAAAGGCCGCAGGATTCCATTCCAAGCTCATTCTTAACTTCTGGCATGCCAACTTCTAACAGCTTCCTCTCAGCAAAAGTACACAATGGGAAGAACGATCATTCCCCAACATGTGGAGGAAAAATCTATACAACGCATATATGCATGCACAGAAAACCCTGGTCCATACAAAATACTAACGCATGTTTTCATCCTCAAGGGTTGGAATGCCTCTATTGTCCTTCAATTTAACAAGCCTGAAGCAGGCAAGTAACTTGTATCAAACTAAAGAGTCTGGACAAAAGTTAAGGGTTCAAAAATGAATTTCTATCATTTAGAATAATGGCCACCCAAAGTAAAATTTCAGCACAAATGTCCCTTCTTTGTGAAATTCTCCTTGATTCCCGACTGTCCCTAGGAATGTCCTCTGGGGCCCTATAGTACTGTAGTCACAGTGCTATTGTTAACACTTGAAAAACTGTATCTCTGTTATGTGTAGACAGAGAGCCCCCCGAGGAAAGGGACGTCATCTCGTCATCTTAGCACCCAACACGCAAGAGAAACTCAAGAAATGCTGGGTGACTCAGGGATTATAATGAGTGTGGAGCTTAAGTTTTGCTACCCTTGCCTTGCATTTACACCAATCAATGAAGACATGCTAAAATACCTGTTTAACTTCCCACCACCTGCCTTTCCCATGAGGTGAGCTAGTGCAGAAGGTCACAGAAAAACGGAAGGTAACTATGCTTACACTTTTGACTTGCATTTAACTTCATGACCTTTGCCCTGGGAACCGCTAAAATAACGAAAAATTTAGTTTTAACTTACAAGAGACCCTACAGAAACAAACAAAAAATCCAAAATACTCAGAGTGAATCACAGAAGTCGTATGTTCATCATCAGGTTCCTTACCTTTCAAGATGTACAATCTGCTCTCTCTTCTACATTGGGACACAGAAGAACTTTCCAAGAATGAGCTCTGCCTCCCAAACTGAAGGGAATTTTTAGGTCAAAGTGGAATGACACCAGCTAGCCCCACATTCAGTCCTATGGGGGTGAGAAGAATAGAGAAGTTCATACCCCAATTCACCGATTGCAAAGAAAACCACCCATTCCCCAGTGCTCTGTGGCCAAAACAGTATTTGGAAGGAGCAGTGAGAAAATAATTAGGTCAAAAATGGGGAAGGAAGGCAAAACCACTAAAACTCAAAATGCAAGATGGAGCAGTACAGCCCAAATCCATCCCATTGAAGCCAGGGTTGTTTATTAGAAAAGCAAAACCATTAGACACAAAAGCCTCCTGCTAATCATTGCTTTGAACTTTCTCCACGGCCAAGAACAGTCAAGAACAGGTGGCAAAATGAACTTTTACTTCCTATCTTCTTTATGGTCCTTGTGTTCAGCATGATGGAGATGCTGAAAAAATATTGCAAAAGCCTAAAATGCAAGTGGCCAGAAGAGACTTTAACTTTCAAAAAATCTGTTGGTCTAGAGCAGGAGTTCTTGATGAGGGACCCACTGGCTCGCAGGGGGTCTGTGGAGAGACTTTGTGGTAGCTGTGAACTTACTGGGGAAAACTTCCATCTTCACTCGCACTCATTCACCTCTAGCAAAAGTCTGCACTGCCTTCAATTGTGAAGGGAGGGAACAATCAGTGGTAGGTAGTATTAGCAATCCTGTGACAGTCACCAAGACGCACCACAGGGCACTTCCACGGGGCATTATACTTGTTGCTGATATCCCAATAAAATGTTATACTCATCCTTACTTCAAAATTACAGTATGGTGAGATCTACAGCTATGCTCTGTTATTTAATAGGTTAGAAAGAAGCATATAAATTACTGTATCATAATTGTTTAGTATTTTGTTAACTGTTACCATGTCACTTCTAAGACTACTGTGTTCCATTTTATGCATTTTAAAGACCCAAGTCTTGAAAGAGGTCTTACACTTCATTAGGTTGCCAAAGGGGCATGTAGGACATGAGAGGTTAAGAACAAATAAAGTTGTTCTAAAACAAATAAAGTTCCTACAGATTCTAACATCATAATCACCAGGGCAGACAGACAAGTAAGTTATTCCACCAACATTACTTCATAGCTGGAAGAAAATTAAGGCACCATGAAGCCAAGTAACATGTCCAAGGTCACTAAAATTTAGGATGGGCATCCGCCTAGGTGAACATTCACAGCACATATATTCCTACTCTTCCATGGGGACTTTTTCTTACATTCCACAATTGTCATCACTACAACTAACTTCCTACTAAATGGGGAAGAGGTATCACCTTTCAATATTAGTAGAAAACCAAAACCCAGATGACAGAACAAGATGGATGTATAAGGTACTCCTTTTCACTCCTTGATCAACTATACTGCCGTAATTGTTACAAAGGCTGAATCTGGTCTGTTCTTGAGACAGAGTAATCTTTTAGAAGGGAGAAAAAAGTTGGGTTACATCATGTCTCATTCTCAGACACCTTCAAAGCACTTTGCAGATAGGCATTCACTTGTTAAGTGCTGCAATGGGTTATGAGTGGTTAGGGCAGTGGTCTCACCTCTTCATAAACGGGAAAACTGGACGATAAATACAAAAGATTGGTTCAAAGTCCTATAAGTCAATGGGAGAGCCAGTTTCCTGATTCCAAGTTCAAGGCTCTACCCATTATACCAAATCATCATGAGCAAATATTTAGTTGATTATAATGCTTGGGACACCTCTTCCTTTTTTTTTTTTTTTTTTTTTTTAACCCCTATAAGCTAGAAAGCATCTTCTTTTGATTCACAAAAGCAAATATCTCATAGAATAAATTCCAATGTACATAAGTACTTTTTCACCAATGCTAGTCATCTAAAAATCCAAGTCAGGGATCCTGAGCTCAAAAGCTATGTTACATACAAGTTGCCTTCTAAGAAGAGAACAGTGTGGAATTGTTCCTTCATCTTTTAGTCAATGAGCTCCTTATCTACCTACCATATCTTGTGGAACTATTATCACCTTACTTTCAACACTGTTATTACAAAATAATAATATAATGGTTCAATACCATTAGATCCTCGGTCCTAAAACTGTGAAATGTTACCCCTGCCCCAATTTTGCCTTAAATTTTCTCTTCTTATTTAAACAACCAATTAATGGAATCCTCATTCTTCAAAGCATCCTTACATTATCTAACTAACTTCTCCTTTTATTAACTCATCCCTTTCTTCAACAGTTTGAGTCTTTTTTCAATAGTTAATAAGGATGTCTTTCTTAAATTTGTACTTAGGACCAAAACATTATTCACAGTAACATTAATTCCTTGCTAAATTTCCCAAATCACTAGTATCAAGACAAAAAACAAAATCAATAGAGCGATCATGTTGCAGAATCTCCACGAACAGTCAAAGGTTCTTAACCCACACATGACTGTTACCCACCCATATCCTTTTGCCCTCCCAACCCCCATCTCTCAACTATTTTATTATTCATCCTTCCTACCTGGTACTTCCAATTCATTATTTTGTGCTCTGTGCTCAAGAGTCCAAATCTCTGGTCTAAGAATGAACAATTACGTCTTGTATATTTCAAATGCCAGTAACCCACTACACATCACTGACCCAAATGAATCTCTTTACACAGCCACAAAATCACTTTCCCATTGCAGTCACTGCCATGTCTGCCTCAAAGCCTAACTTCGCACCAATTCCATCCCATCTTAGAGTCTCTCCACCAAGTGATAGATACTTTATGTCCATTCTTTGCCTTGTCTACTAACTTTTTCCGTCCCCAACTGGGCTGCAATTTAAACTCTAAGTCCCTCCTCTCTAGCACAGACCAGGGCCCCTGGAGGACAGATTTGAGGCCTCCTCCTTCAGGCCTGGGAACCTTCAGGTAAGGCCCCCAGTGACAATATTACAGGCCTCTGGCCCTTCCCTCTGAACATAATAACCAACCCTGCTGTTGTGTTCTTTAGGATCTCTCTATTTCACCAGGCTCACCCAACACTAACCAGTGACATCTTAATAGCCTTTCAACTTTCAAAGGTCAATGACCAGGGTTCCACTTTGGAAATCACTGGTGTGTCCACGACCCCCACAATGACTCAGTGACCTACACATCACCACCTCACCTACTAGAGCCCTTTACTACTCATACATGCTTTTTAGCTTTCACTTCCCTTCATCCTTCAACAAGTCCCTGGCCTGCAAAGTCCTCTTTACCTCTCTATCCACCTCCGGGGTCTTACGGACCCCACCAAACTCAACCTGAATTCCCTTATTTAGCTCTCCATCTCGCCCCTCCAAAGCCCCTTCATCCCAGGACCCTGGGACCATCCCATCTCCTCATTTAGCCTTTCCCAGCGCTGCTTGGGACACAACCTCTAAAAAATCAAGAGATGCCGAGGTCTCTTCCCCACCGCTCACAGAGCGGTGGGCAAAAGACGCCCCCCTCCTCCCCCACAGGTTTCCAGACTCAACTCACTACATCCGCAACCTCGACCCCCGCCCCTTTTTTCCCTCCCCCCCCACTCCCACGGCTCTCCGCGGCGGTGGCTACCCCTGCCCCCAAACCGGCTCAAAACACGCGGACGCGAACCCGGCCCCCCAACCCTCCGGCTCCGGTCCTCCCCTCCCCCTCCCCCCGAGGTGCCACTTACCCCCGAAGCGCGAGTGGAGGAGGGGAGAGGAGGAGCGGAATAGGGGAGGGGGCTTCGGTCTGGGGCGGCTTTCAGCCCCGGGGGGCCGGGGCCGGGGCCAGCGGCAGCGGCGGCGCAGCGTCTCCCCCCGGCGGCGGCAGCGGCGGCGGCGGCGCCGTCCCACTCCCGCAGGCACACATAGGCTCCATTGTCCGCCGGCACCTCCCCCTTTCCGGCTCCCCCCTCCGGTCCCGCCCCTTCCCCCTCCCCTCGGTCCTCCCCCAGCCGCACCGCGCCACGAAAGGTACGGCCGGCCCCGCCTCGGACGCGAGCGGCGAAGTGCCCCCTCCTCCAGCCCCGGCGTCCCGCCCGGCGGGGGAATAGGGACTGCCCCTCCCCGCCTCGGCTCAAGGCCCGCCGCCGGGAAGGGCCCGCCCCCCTTCAAGGGAATGTCATTCGTCCCCCTCCCGGAACGCGCGCAATGGTACTAACCCGGCCGCTTCCTCCTCCCCCTCCCAGGCCTTCCCGGAGAGGCACCGCCTCCGGCGCCCCGCCCACCAAGTAGCCTCGCCCCCTTCACCCCGCCCCTCCGTCGAACATTTTATTATGGAACCGCCCACCGCCAGCACCACCTCCTGCTTTGCATGGACACGCCCACACGGTCCCCGCCCCAGTTCGTCACCCGGCCAGAGGTGACGCCTACTCCCCACCTTAAAGAGGCAGAGTCCTCTTTCTCAACTAAAAAAGCCTCCCAAAGGGCCGGTGGGGTGGGAGGTGCGGCCAAGGAGCGTTTCTTCGTTCCCGCACCGTCCTCCCGGCGTGCACACTCACCCGGACCTTCCCACCGCCTGCCGCAGCACTGGGGAGCAACCCGAGGGGACCAGCAGAAAGCGCGGAGGGGGGCAGGGCAGCGTGGAAATTTGGCCATCTTTGACAGAAACGAATTGGAAGCTGCCAAAGGAAGGGGTCTTTCCCTCACACTTTCCTGCTGCGCTGGTCCCAGCCTACTCCTCCGTCTTCAAGGCAACCCCCCTCACGCCTCCAGGATGCCACCACCCTGCCCCGTCCCCTCTCTGGTCCCCGGTCTTCACCCGTCAGTCAGCGCACGGTGCTGGCGGTTACCGGCTTTCTCCCCTCCCAAGGGAGCAGGCCCCTCTAGGGGTTGCACTCTTCTCCACCCTCTCCAAAGCCGATTCTTGCCGGGGTCCAGCGGACGCGGTGGCTGTTGCAGGGTCTCTCCTTCCACGTCGGGCCCAGCCCAGCCCCGCTCACGCATCGCTACCTAGTGCCCTAGAGGACCTTCTGCTCAGATTCTCGAACGGCTTCACGACCGCTTTTTTTAATCAAAGTATCGCTCCCCTGATTTTTCGGGAGGCCTGTGCTTTGCAGAGCTCGAAGCCCAGGCATCCCGGCACCGTCCCCTGTGAAGTGAGAAGGTAACCCATTAGGCTGCACTTTTTCTCAGAAGGAAAATGACGACGCACGTTGCTGAATAAAGCTCAGATTCCGGCTACCCCTGTTTTATATTTGTGGCCCTTGTTGCTGCCGTGACCAACTGTTATTATACAGACCTGTCTACTCACAGTCCTCCCCAGAATACACTGTTGTTCCATCTCTGTATATGTGCTTTGTAGAGTCTTGATCTTAGTTGTTTCTGCAACTACCAGCACTGGCCTCACAGCCTTTCTGAATCAGTTCAGTCAAGACTGCCTATGTTATAACGTACTGCATATTCTCCCTGAAGATAGAGGCAACATGGCCAAGAGAAGTAAATAAATTTTCCTTGCTTTTGCTTCTACCACCCATAGTCTTAAACAGGATACTTAATTCTGTGTCAATTTCCCTGTTTATAAAATAGGAAACCTTCCTTGGGGCAATCTTTTAACTAATGGTGCTGGCTGTGAAGGATGTTGCCCGAGAGCCCTGAATGATAAAGATTTCCAAACCACTTAAAATTCTTGGGTGACCATGTAAGTTTCTATACCATGTCTCTCCAACCTAGATCCTATGAAAAACTGTTTTTTCACAGCCAGATGTTTTCTCTTTGTCTCCCACTATGACTGAGGATATAAATAAAGAAAAAACATGATTGTACATATAAACAATATAAATCTAAGATCAATTGAAGGATTCCAAATGGGAAATAATTAAAATCCTTTTTTGTCGGGGGCGCCTGGGTGGCTTAGTCGGTTAAGCATCTGCCTTCAGCTCAGGTCATGATCCCAGGCTCCTTGGGATGAGCCCCAAGGTGGGCTCCCTGCTCAGCGGGAAGCCCGTTTTTCTCTCTCTCCCTCTTCCCCTACTGCTCCCCCTGCTTATGTTCTCTCTCTCTCTCTCTCTCTGTCAACTAAATAAATCTTTTAAAAAAAACTTTACTTTTTGGTCATGTTTTGGCAATAGGTGAGAACCTCTGTAAAAGAAGACAGGAGGAAAAAGTAAGGTACACACGTAGGGAGAGACAGCTAAACCCAGGAATACGCAAGAAACATTTGGGATTGCAGAAGTAGATGGGAAAAAGGGATTTACAGAGTGGACCTATAAGCAAAAACCACTGCTAAAATAAGCTCCTGAGTGGAGTGTTCCAGCCCAGGTCACTTCTACTTACAAAGCTCAAAGCTCATCCTAAAGCTCATTCTAACAATACACGTACAAAAAAGTCTTAACCATTTTACTAGGCATTACACCCTCCACTCTATGTGTCAAAAGTCAAAATTATTTACTGAACCAGAAGAGAAATGTAATGAATACTAAATGTGCAACTTCAGGGTGAAGGAGGAATAATATTAAGAAGAACGTGTGCTACAAGTCATGAAATCTACAGGTTAGAGTCTCCATAGCAATGTTAACTTAGCTACATTTGCACGTGGGATAGAACTGCGTTTTAAAATAGTATTTATTCTATCAAATAGTTTATTTTACTAGAATTTTTGTCTTCTGGAATTTCTAATTTCCATTCATTGCCATCTCACTTGAGAAAGAATTCTATTTGGCTATATAAAGATCTTGCAGGCTGTCTATACATAAATACTAATGGATAATGATGAAATCATTTTTAAAAGCATCCTATAAATAAACGCTTCAAACTGTTTCTGCTACTCTAGAAATTCTAAGAGAAATCATTTTTAATCCAAATGGTAACATTGTTAAAAATAACGGCTTTTGACGTGAAAGAGACCTGGGTTTGATTTTTTTTTCCCCCGTTTTGAAATTTGCTTCTCATACTGAGGAGAAGCACTCACTGTGATGCAAACATGGATGGCATAAATTTGGCTTCTTATTTCTCCAACTAGTCACAGTATCTTTTATTTCAGTTTTCCTCCAATCTTTTCTACCTGTAAATTCTGCTTTCAAAATGTTTCTGTTCCCTCAGCTCTTAATAAACTTACCCCGAAATTTTGGGGGTGGAAGGTACCCCCTCCTGTTTTATGGAGGAGAATTCTAAGACACAGTCGTTTAATGACTTGCCAAGATTATGCCCATTTTTAGGGAGTAGAATTTAAGTCCAACACTCTTTAGCACTGTTCTAACTCCCGCGGGTTGTTCATTCCCACTAATATTTATCACTGTAGAAGAGAACATGAAGTTCTACCCTCAGGATGATGAAAGTAAGACTCAGAAAGGTTAAGCCCACTCAGCCAGCTGGTGCTAGGGCTGTCAGAGGCCCTACCAAATTCTTGCCTTGGTCAAAGCCCTTGGTTTGTCCACAATTTCCTACTTCTTATACTGTTTTTTACCAATTCATCTACCTCATTGTCCAGACCAAAACGGGCAAGTTTCAACCCCAAAGGAATACCACTAGGAGAGTCATTTGTGACTGAAAATGGTTAGGAGGGAATGGTGTCTTGACTTTCACAGTGCTCCTCCCCAGCGCTGTAAGAAAAGAGCCAGGAAACAATGTCTTTGTTAGGTTGCCCATGAAAAAGAAACAAATCTCCCTATCCCAGCTTTCATGAGTTCATTTAAGTCAATGGGGAGTCTTAGAGATTCATCCCTACTGGGAAAATTTAGGGCTAAGTGTCTCTTTTGTGAGGAAGAAATCAATATTCCCACCCCCTTCCTTCCCAGCAGCTCCTCCTAGGGCCATTGGCACTTTAATGTGAGTGTGGGTCTCCTATGTCACCACAAATCTGCTGTCCACAGTCTGGGAATTAGAGGCACCCTCTCTGTGAATGCTCAGACAGATCTGTGATGGGACACTCAGATTTCTTAAAACGGTGCCATCACCTCAAACCTGTATGGTTGTGTCTCCTGCCCTCACTGTCTGCCTTCTTAAAGTCAAACTTTGTGACTTCCAGCCTGCTATTTTCTGAGCCCTAAATGATTGATTCATCAATGCTGATCCTCTTCTCCGGGTTTCCAATTTCACACAGCCCATCATGGCTGCACCAGAAACAACCGGGGTACTCCATGTGCTCCAACAACTTCTCCCCAAATCTCTTCATCTTCATGCCAGTTCTTCACATCGGTCATTATTGTCCCACATCCCTTTTGCTCTTTAAATTCCACTAACTTACTATTTCATTTTATTCTTCACCTCTTTCCCAACAACAACTCTGGGTAAATATTTCTACTACTTCATTTCATTTTCTTCTCCCAGACATTTCTCTCAGAATGTTGACCTTCAGATATACCTATTTTACTTTTCCTGGGTTCTACCTTCCATCCTGGATGCCTCCCACTTCCCACAGTCATCCTCTCCCCAGCTTCTCTGGAGCTGCTACCCAACCGCTGCCGCTTGACTCTACCTTCATGGTTTGCATCCAGTTTGCTCTCATTTGCCACAATGCCTTTTTGGAATCCTTGGCCACCCATCATTCCAGTAGTGGAAATTCCTATGCTGAGATGTACCCACATTTTTGTTTCCACCCCTGCGCTGCCAGATATTACTAGAAAAAAACCCCCCACAAAACCAAAAAGTGGGTCCCAACCAAACTTCGGGTGATGAACCTTCAACTGAACTTTGTTACTACTTACTTGACAACTCCTTCATGTATCTTTATAACCTCCTATATCATTTCCCACAACAATTATTCCAAATTTTATCTGCTACCTTTCCTACATTGTAAGACCTACCTTGTCATCTCACCCCACCACTAGAGCGGCTTCTTGCTCGGTTATCTGTCTTCCATTTACTTACCCCTTGCTTTAGTATCTCAGTAAGATCTTTCGTACTCCAATACTCTTTTCCCCTCTTTCTTTTCATTCTCAATTTATCCAAAGGGTAATCTATATTCTCATAATTTCTTTTCCTCATGGGTAATTAACCCAACCAACCATTCTACCAGAATTCTCTCTTCAACATGGTCAAACTTAATCACCCAAAACATCCAATGAATAACCTCTCCTTTCTTATAGTTTGAACTCCAAGATAAAATGATATTCTGGTTCTGTGCCCCCCCCACACCCAGTTTTATTGAGATATTTTTGACACATAACATTGTATAAGTTACGGTATACAATATAATGATTTTACGTATGTATATATTGTGAAATGATCACCATATTAAGTTCAGTTAACATCCCTCGATGCACACAGTTACAATTTTTTGTGTGTCTTATGAGAACCTTAAAGATCTCCTCTCTTGGCAACTTTAAATATGTAATACAGTATTGTTGACTTTAGTCACCATGTTGCACATTACATCCCTGAACCTGTTTATCTTATAACTGAAGGCTGCTACCTTTTGAACACCTTCACCCATTTTGCTCCACCCTCTACTCCCTGTCTCTGGTAACCACCGATCTCTTCTGTTCTTGTAAGTTTGGGGTTTTTTACATTCTGATTATAAATGAGATCATACAGTATTTGTCTTTTTCTGACTTATTTCAGTGAGCATAATATCCTCAAGTTTCATATGTGCTATTGCAAATGGCAGGATGTCCTTCTCTTTTATAGCCGAAGAATATGCCACTGTACATATATACCACATTTTTTTTCAATCCATTCATCTGTAATGGACAGACACCTAGATTGTTTCCATGTCTTGGCTATTGTAAATAATGCTGCAATGAACATGGGGGGTGCAGATGTCTCTTGAGATAGTGATTTCATTTCCTTCATATATATACCTAGATGTCTGTCCTCTTCATTGATTTAAATTCCTCTTTTTGTCTTTTAACTGTGGATGTTCCTTAAAGCCTTTTGTTCTTTCATCTTTCCTCTCTTCAAGTCTCCCTACAACATCTCTCTCACTCTTCTAACTTCAGCCATTGCCCCTTTGGAGATGACCAACACATCCTAGGTCTCTTGAACTTCAATCCTGCATTTCTACCTACTCAGCTTGGTCATCTAGAATCAACTTTACAGGTCAAAAAAAAAAAAAAAAACCCAAATTCACCATCTTTCAAAATTAAGTCTCACCTCCGAATTCATCATCTTTAACTTAGCTTCAAAACCTTGGCATTCATTCTGACTCAAAATCTCCATCTATTTATCTCTTCTCAGTCACCGGTATCCACAAATTTCCCCTTAAATCAATTTCTTGTTTTCTGGTCCCAACTTGGGTCTGTTGTAATAGCCTCCAAGTAGTCATTCCTGCCCTCCTCAGCCAATTCTCCATGCTTCTTCCTGATAGATCTTCCTAAAAACCCATTTATTATAGATTATAGGGCCCCTCTGCCCTAAGATCAACAGTGTGGCTTAACAGGAATAATATCGGCTTGAGAATCACCTGGACCTGGGTTTGACTGAATATTGGATGGCAATTTACTAGCCAAGTAACTTCAAAAAGAAGAAAAAAATTTTTTTTCTCATTCATTATAGAAGTAAAGTGTTTAGATCACCCATTTTAGAACATAGCCTGGGTACACAAACATTTAATATCGTCTACCTTTTAAGGTAGTTCCTAGTCTTGACCTGCATCTTGAGAACAAAATCGTACACTTCTCTGTGTTTTGCAATCATTTAGTAGTTGCCATATTAAGTGAGCATCTACTAAGTGCAGGGCATCTTGGGGGAGGTACAAAAAATGAATCGGGTATTCAATGTATCAGATTTTGTCATCAAAGTCTAATCAGACTTATACAGGGGAGTCATTCATTTAAAAAAAGGGGGAGGGTTGTAGGGGGTAGTTCAGTAAGTGCCAGGCATCATGCAAGGTACCAAAGATTCAAGTAAATGTAAGATAAGTCCCCTCATGCTGGGACCTGGGATCAATCTAGTTAAAAATACTGACAAGTGAACACTTATAATCAATTATAATAAATGCTATAAAATGGATAAATACCAGGTGTTTGAGGGCACACAGAAGAGAGGCATCTAATTCAGACATGAGAGTCAGGGAATGCAACAAGACCTGAGGGGAATCTCAAAGAATGCGTAGGAGTCAGGCAAAGGACTCAGCAATGTGCAAAGACTAAGCTGTGTGACAAGTGTATATAAATAACCACAATACAAGATAGAAAGTAATAAATAAGTGGCAGAGCAGAGACAAAAGTAAAATGGCCATCAGAGGAGATACATTATACATGGGGGCTGGGGGACATGAGCAGAAACTGCTTCATGGAAGTGGAGGCATTTGAGGCAACCTGAAGGGGTCAGGGGTCAGACTGATCAGGCCGTAGTGGGGCCGGATGACTCCTTGTCTTCTCAGTGTTCTATGCGGCGCCCTGTGCACAACGGCACAACACCTTCTCATGATGATGATTGACAATGATGACGACATCTTGGTTTTTCTCATGAAGTTGGTTCTTCTGATTTCCTAGAATGCTTGTACAGGGAGACTCAAGATTCAACAGAGCCACTTCCGGGTGGAGGGGCCCTCGATCGGGCTCTCCTGGCTTTGAATCCCAGCTCCACCATCAGATGGCTGTGTGATCTTAGAAAGATTACTGAAACTCTCTAGGGTTCAGTCTTCTCTTTCATAAAGTAGAGCAATGATAATATTTTCCTCACAGTGTAGTGTGAGGAATAAATGAGTGACTACATGCAGACATGTAGGACTAGGGCCTTGCACAGTAAGTGCCCAATAAATGTTGGTTATTCATATATTTTCTCATAATGGAATTGGCCTTAGGGGGAGATTTTAGGAGCCCTGAGAAGGTTACCTCCTCAATACCTCACTTATTCCCACGCTTAAATCTCACTCACTGGTATGTCTTCCATTCTCCTAAAACATCCCTTTAAATTCTGCCATTAGAAATTCATACCTTTGGATTCAAGCTGTCACTTCCCCAAAAGACTTTGGGAAGGGTAACACAACAAAGGGTTAACCCTGTTTTATTTTAATAATTTGTCTGGCCAGATCTCTATTCTCCTTAACTGTTAACTGTACTGAGGGAATATTGTGGGTGAAGAAAGGAAGGGCTAATTCTAAAGCATGGAGAACCTTCCCCAGAAACTGAAGCCAGGCGATGCTCAGCGGGTTTTCTGAGGGCAATAGGTCCTCTGGGATTGGAAGGAGGGATGGACTAGAGAGTCCATGCCAAAAAGTAATGAGAAATACAAAAATAAGGTCATTTGTGTCAGTAAAGACACGCTTTACTAACTTAACAAACAGTGCTCACCTTGATTTAGGGGACTCTCCATCCACTGCCCCTTTCTCTACTCTGTGTTGTGTTTCAGGATAAATAATTTCACTTGGGATAAATGCTGAATCATTTCAATGAAGGAGACTATGCAGGTGATCAAGAAACCCCTGGTTTTAAGATTTCATAATGACTTTTACATGTTAACTTTCTTAGTTATTATTTGTAATAAAAAATTAATAAGCACTTAATATGTGTCTTAGTGGCAAGTTCAGTTGAGTGAAAATTTCATTAGAAGGTGAAAAAACAGGGGCACCTGAGTGGCTCAGTTGGTTAAGCTTAACCGTCCAACTCTTGATTCAGGCTCAGGTCATGATCTCAGGGTCCTAAGGTGAGCATGGCATCTGGGGCTCTAGGCTCTGTGCACAGTGGGAAGTCTGCTTGAGACTTTCTCCCTCTCTTTCTCTCCCTCTGCATCTCCCCCCCACTTGTGCTCACAAGTTTTTCTTTCTCTCAAGTAAATAAATAAATAAATAAATCTTTTTTAAAAAGGTGAACAAATAGTCTTCGTCATGAATCTTACAGTCTAGTCCAATAGAGAAAACACAAAAAGTTTAATAACAATTAATTTCTAAATTGTATTGCAAGTATAACAGACATGAAACAAACTCTGGACTTCCAGGAGGGAATAAAAAAAGCAATGAGTAGAATCTTGAGCAATCATTTGCAGCATCGGAAGTTGAACTGGGCCTTAAAGGATGGGATTTGAACAGTTCCAGGAGGGGGCAGTGACTCAGGAGGGAGAGGCAAGGAGGCAAGCAAGAGACCGAAAGGAGAACAGCATGTGTGGGCAGAAAACGATAATAGTAATGATGAAAACAAGCCATCGTGACAGCTGCCCTTTACTGAGTATTTGGTATACGTATGTGCCAAGCAATATTCTAAGGATTATGTTCATATCGTCTCATTTAGGACCCACAATGGCCCCACCAAGTATGAACTATGGTTCCCATTTTACAGTTGAGGGGCCAGATACTTTGAGGGATAAGTCACTGTCCTAAAATCATGTAGCTAAATGGGAGCTAAGATTAAAGTCTAAGTCATTCTGGGGTGAAAGCTCTTAGCTCTCCAGAGTACAGCCTCTCTTAGTGCAGGTGGTGGGATGCAGTGGCAAATACAATTGAATGAATAGGGTAGGAATTCATTTCACAGAATATAATTTAAAGCAAGCGTGCAAGAATAATATACCATAAGGTTAAAAAACAAAAACAGAAACAAAACCCACAGTTTACCAAAAGCTGCTTACGAACAGGCATACCTTCTTCACAGGGTAATCCAGAGTGTGATTTAGAGTTATACCCATTTTACAGATGAGAAAATCAAGATGGAGAGGTTGAATGACTTGGCCAAGCCGCACAGCTGTTAAATAGCCCAGCCCAGATTTCAACACTGGGCTGACAGCAAAGCCTGTGTTTCTGCTGCTATTCCACGCGGCCAATCTCCTTGAGCAAGGGAAAAACTGGGTAAAAATAACACCGGTGCAATCTGCGGCATTCTTCAAAGCACTTTCGGATTCACAGCCACATCGGATCCTTACGATAACCCTGGGATAAGTTTGGAAGAGATCTCCCTCATCCATCATGACGAATAATATCAGTCAGAATAATCATTAAAATAGTAATCTTAGGCAGCACCGAGTGTTCCCCCTATACCTGGCTCTGTGTTGAGGGCTTTACATGGATTTTATGGTTGACTTACAGCAACCCTATAAGATAGGCTCTGTTATCATTCCTTTGGTTTTTTTTCTGTTATCATTCTTAACTTGCACATGAAGACACACTGGGGCTCACAGAGGTAAAATGACTTAATGAAGGAGGCTGGGCTCAGATAAGTTGCAAGCACTCACTCAAGGTCCTATGACAATGAGTGTGATCCCTGGACGAGAACACAGGTCCCCCACTTCCACAGAACTAGAGCAGTCAGGGAGAGGAGCTGGAAGGACCAGAAGTTTAGGGGCAAGGTGAAGTAGCCCCAGATGGAGTAACGTGAGGGAGGCTGAAGACGCCGCACAACCAGGCGCCATCTGAGAAAGGCTATAGTGGCTCACTTCTGAAGCATGTGACCAGAAGAGGAAGGAAGAAAAGCTTCAGTTTGGTTTCTAGCCTAAAATGGGTGGAAGTGGTGGTGGGGCATTGTGATCAGAACCAAGAGCGGTTCAAAAAAGACGCTGGTCCACAGTGAGACGTACCACATGCCAACTCAGGACGACCGTGATAGAGAAGACAGATGACCTCTAGGGCTGCTGGTGGAAA
Organism: Mellivora capensis; assembly: GCA_004024625.1. Classification (NCBI taxonomy): domain Eukaryota; kingdom Metazoa; phylum Chordata; class Mammalia; order Carnivora; family Mustelidae; genus Mellivora; species Mellivora capensis. The sequence goes on along the minus strand of PISX010002009.1, from coordinate 118,021 downwards.
TGTAAAATGCTACAGCTGCCTTCGAGAACAGCTGAGTAGTTTCCTAAAAAATTAAGCATAAGTTTACCATATGACCCAGCAATTCCATTCCTGGGTGTCTATCTGAGAGAAATAAAAACGGGCCCACACAGACTTGTATGCAAATGTTCTACCACAGCATTATTCCTCGAGGCCAACGAGTGAGAATAATCCAAATGTCTATCAACTGCTGAATGGATAAATGAAATGTGGGGTGTTCCTCAGCAATAGGAATGAAGGACTGATACCCACTATAGCATGCATGCACCTCAAAATCACTACGTGAAGTGAAAGAAGCCAGATGCACAAGACCGCGTATGCCATCATTTAATGTACACACAATGTCTGGAAAAGACAAATCCATAGAGACAGAAAGCAGATTAGGGGGGTCGGGAAGAGGGAGCAACAGCAAATGGGTATCTTTGTGGGGTGAAGCAAATGTTCGAAAACTGGACTTGGGTGGTGATTGCACAACACTGAATTTACAAAAAAAATCATTGAATCTTGCACTTAAAATGGGTGAGTATGTAAATTATATCTCAATAAAGCTTTTTTTTTTTTTCTTAAGAAAAGTGAAGCTGGGGCTCCTGGGTGGCTCAGTTGGTTAAGTGACTGGCTTCGGCTCAGGTCACGATCCTGGAATCCCAGGATCGAGTACCACACCCGGAGACTCCCTGCTCAGCAGGGGGTCTGCTTCTCCCTCTGGCCCTCCCTGCTCTCATGCTCTCTCTATCTCTCAAATAAATAAATAAAATCTTTTAAAAAAGTAAAGAAAAGAAAAGTGAAGCTGGCTCGTGAAGCAACAAAGAACAGTTTTAGAATCATAGGCGACCGCTGGACCCTGAAGCGGAGAGGTCCTGCTAGGGGAGAGGGCAGGCTGAAGATGCGGAGGTAGCTGAAGCAATACAAACAAATGGGTTCACCAAAGAAAAAGGCACACAAGAGAAAAGGAAGACATCAAGGACAAAACCTTTGGTGTCACTACCATCGGGGCAGGGACGCCGGTCTGCCTTGGCCGATGCGGTGTTCACCTGGTAGCAACAAGTCCTACTAATACTAAAATGTCCTTATATTCTCCAGGCTTGCACCCACTGAGCACAGAGGTACGTGCCCCACGGCTTGGCAACCAACAGGGTCAGTCTACGTAGGGGAAAATTGCCTCTAAGTGACAAAAATACACAAGGCTAAGTGGGAATGGACTGAATATATTCCGCGTTTTGATGCTAAAAAGAGAACTGCATAAACACGTTCACCCAAATTAGAAATAACATCAGCATTAGGGAGTGCGGTGTTTCGAGAGCTGTGATATTTCACTTAGTCGCTGACCACCAAGAAGGGTGGGCCTGCACCAGCGCTGAAATCAGGCTCTTTGGCGTCCACATTGACTTCTGAATTTAGAAGGAGCCAGCACACATTCTCCTGTAAACTCTGCACCTGCTTTCCCACTGCAGAAGGCAGCGACCCCTCTTCCTTCAGCCCCCACCCCAGGCTTAGAACTCTGGGGAGGAGGATCCTCCCAGGCTAGGGACTGAAGATCCCCTCCTTCCCCCAAGGCCTGACAATCCTTTTTTTTTGTTTTTCCTTTCTCATCTCCAGTGAAAATGAAACAAATTTAGACTACTGTCCTTGGTTGTGAAATTAAGGTGGGGGAGGGGTATGGGGGAAGAATCTGGGAGGTCAGGATAGAGGCGGCAGGGTATAGAAGCCACCCAAGGTGGGAAACACTGACCCTGGCTTCAGGACTACCCATCACCCACATCACACGGTGAGGGGCAGCTAAGCAGGGTCTCTTAATCCCAGGTTCATCTGCAGACCAAGGCTGGATTTCGGATTGAGGAAAAAATATACATTTACTTTCACTAACTTCTAACTCCAATTTACCATTGCCTTCAAATATAAACATGGGTGGTATGAGCCATCCATGACTTTTTCACTGACAGAATTACAGATCTTTTTATATCACCTTAAGGTTGTGGCAGATATCCCAAATATTGCTTATACTCATTGCTGATGACACAATTACGGTAGCTATTAAATCTGCCGCTAGACCTTTTTATTCGTGTTCTAATAAAGAAGCGCATATATTAGTATACCACAGAGTTAAAGCTTTTTTTAAAAAAAGATTTTATTTATTTATTTGACACAGGGAGAGGTCACAAATACGCAGAGAGGCAGGCAGAGAGAGAGGGGGAAGCAGACTCCCCGATGAGCAGAGAGCCGGATGCGGCCTCGATCCCAGGACCCGGAGACCATGACCTGAGCAGAGGCTTAATCCACTGAACCACCGAGGCGCCCTAAAGCTTTTGATATTTTGATCATATTTCAGTATAACTCTTTTTGTAACGCTCAATATTTTATCCTATGTGTTTAAAGTCATAATTCCATCCATGGGCTTCACCAGGCCAACCAAGGTGGGTCCATGTCACAAAAAAGTTGAAGAATTCCAGGATTGGAAAAACTTACCCCAGTTCCCATCCAGCACCACCAAAAATGAGCCTCCCTACAAAGCAGGCAATCCCACCATCAGAGAACATTTCCTTCGGGTTTTAAAGATTCCCATTAAAATGCAAATACCCCCAAAGGAGAGGAACTTCTCCGAGTGTTATTTGTTAACCCCTTAAATAGGGTTGTTCTGCAGCTAGTTGAGCACAACACCCTACAATTCAATTAAACAAACATTTATTGAGCTCCTGCCACGGCTAAGGAACAAGGCTGGGGGATAGAGAGGGAAATCCTCCAAGGTTTCTCCTCTCAAGGGTGCCTGCGATCTAACAGAAGGAATAAAGCAAGTGCAGAAAAGACAGGAGAAGAGAAATGGTAGGGAGAATTGCAAGGAGCAAAGAACGTCCTGGGAAAGGGATGGCTCCGAGGAAAGAGACTCCTTCAAGCCCACATTCCAGGTTGGACTGAGTATGGACCTCGGATACAACGTTGGCCAAGTTCACTGCCCAGGGTTGTTCAATAGGTAAAGCACGAAGTCAGCTACTGCGGCGGAGCGCTGTGAGGTAAAAAAGGGCTTGGAAGCACAGAGGAGGGAGTGACTTAGTGTGGGTGGGGGCAGGGGAGAACCTAGAAAGACTGTAGATGGTGATGAATGTGGCACGGAGGAAGTGACACATGAGCTGAGCCTAGTAGGGTAAGTTTAAAAACAGAGAGAGAGAGAGAGAGAGAGAGAGGATGGGGGAAGGGGGGGGGTGGGGCACTGCATTCCTCGACGAGGTATGAGTAGAGGGCCTTTTCTGGGGATGCATTTAAAGTGAGAGTTTAGGGATAGTGGAGGATCCAGGCAAGAGGTGGGCCTGGAATTGTAAAACCGAGCTGTGCTGAGAAAAGATCTTAAATTTAACGCGGAGGAATTTATACCCCATCTCTTTGGAACAATCAGGAAGGTCTTCATGAAGTAAGGCCTTCATATTTGAGCTGGGCCATTAAAGCATTAGAAAAATTTCAACAGGTGGAGATGGGGCAGGCAGGGAGTATTTCTGGCCACGGAAACTGGAGAGCCAGCAGGGTCTGAAAGCACATGGCTTGGTGAGAACGGCGCGGCCGGGGCCCGGGTTCTGGGTGGGGGCGAGCGGTACACCTTGGGGAGGCGGCCAGACCGCGCACACCCGGCTGCAAGTGGTTCGGAGCGCGGGGAGCAGGGCGGCCGGGTTACCGCGCAGGTTTCTCGCCCCAGAGCCCACCCTCCAGGTCAGAACCTCTAGGGCTGGAGCCTCTCTTTACCAAAGGCCCGAGGTGATCTTGAGGCGCAAGAAAATCGTTTAGGGGCTGAGTATGAAAAAAAGGCCAAAAAGGAAGGTGGGCTTTGAGTGCTGGCGAAGAATCTGCACTTAGGCTGGAAGGAGGTGGGGAGCTGCTGAGAATGGACCCCGGGGTGGGGGGTGGTATTTGTCGAGCCCATAGTGCTTAGGGAAGATTTAAGGGGCAGAAGAGTTTAGGATGGAAAGTGTGGGGACCCCGGAAAGGGCTATTACAGGGGCCAGGTAGGGAGTCAGGAGGGCCTGAATCATGCAATGGCAGTGGCAGAGGGAAGAGGACAGATGCAAAGACGTTTGGTGACAGAATTTACATGGCTCACTGGGCAACTGAAGTGGGTGGAGGGGCTGAGTCACACTTGACTCCAGGGATCCGAGCTAGGCAAGAAGAAAACCGCGGGACCCTCACAAGAAAAGCAGGGGAGTAAGGCGCCTTTGTGAGGAAGGCTGTGTGGTTAGATGTAAAGCACTGGCACAGTCTGAGGCCAAGAATACTGTTGATTTTTATATTGAGGGAGGACACACTGTGGGTAGTGGGATCCAGGAGGAGACATGGGTGGCTATGGGGACTGGGAGGGGGCAAAGGAGGGCCGCAGGGCCTGCCTTTATCACCATTTTGTTGAGGGACCCCTAACAAGGTGACAGGAGCTGTGAGCTGTAAACCTAGGCCAGTCCCTTCCCTTCTCAGGAGCTCCGGTTTCCTCTTTGGAAAAGCAGGTGATAATAAAACTTATCACCCACTCATCTCATGGGAGTGCTGGAGAGCAACCAATATACATGCATAAATAAGTTTAAGGCACTCAGCAAGAACAAAGTGTGCTAGAAATGCTAAACAATAATAAATTCAGCCACCTCCTCCTCCGCCATGATAGTAAACAAGGTGTCTTTTTTCAGAAACAGATGTGGCCAACCAGATACTAATTCTGAGGCTGTCTACAGCTTCTAACAAGACGTAAGTAAATCTAAACTCTCAATTTTCAAGAATTCCCTCATTAGAGAGTCTGAGTGTCCCTAATACCTCCATCAAACGGAGGGGCTGGGCCAGACTGCAGTTAGTCAACACAAAAATTATTCTATCATCCCACCTTCCATTCTAAGTATCCATGTGTGACTAATATCAGCATCCAAATTGCAGGCAGTCCCCACCGTCCCCCTAAGCTACATTCTTTGTCACACCCCTGAGGTCTCTGTCTTGGCAGAATGGTGCCATATAAAATATTCAGATCCTAGATAGGATGTGTGCCATCTACAAGGGAAAGAAAGCTGTCAAACAGAAAAAGTAAAAGAAAAAACAAAACAAAACAGCGCTCCTCAAATGACAAAGATTGCAAATCCATGTTAAAGGAACACATCTCTGATGGTAGGTTCCATGCAGAGCCCATCTCTTAATAAATCCCACACCAGTCTCTGCTCCCCTAAAGAGCAGACCCGATAGGTAATAACTCCCCTCCTCTGTGGTAAAATCCAATTTTCACACCTGGTAAATGAAATAACTCCACTGTGAACCAAGGTCGGGTTGGGGTGAGCCGTTAACAGAAGGTTAGGGGCTGTGCCTCATGTAACAACTCTTCTGGGAACCCCTTCTAGAGATTTGCTCTTTTTATGCCAGTTGATACTATTCAGCCAGAAAACCTCCAACCTCCTAGGTCACAAAAGCTAAAGCCCTTGTCACCTGGAGTGGTTATGAATGAGTGCTATGGTTCACGGGTCACATATGTGTGAGGCCTGGCCTTGGCCTTTACGTCTTGTTTGGTAGGAAGGTTCCTTACCATTTGTGTACTTTTAGGAGATAAGCTCATACTGCATTGCTGACAAATTGACCATGAGACAGGGTGATGCTACTGAAATTTACCATTGTAAAGGAGTAATACACCAGAGGAAGAAAAAAATATAATGCCCAAATCCAACTAGGATCTATGTACTGTGCAGACCTAATCAAGAGCAACAAAGTGGAGGTCAGTTACAAATCAACAACGACCCCCCCCCCACACACACACACAGAACTGGAATGTGGGCCAGGAACACATCCCAGGATACAGAAGAATTTAGTAAAGGTGACATCACAGATAAGTAGGGATAGGGAGGATTACTCAAGAAATGCCATTGACATAATTATTCTACTGTTTGGAAAAAAATTAAGATCCTTATCTCACATCGCATAATAAATTCCAGAGGGATTAAAGAGATAAATATAAAAATGAATCAATTTAAAAGAAAATGACAAGAAAATATAGATGAATATTTATCTGACTTTGGGGACAGGGAAAGATGTTCTTAGAATAAAATCAAAGGGAAAATAAATAATTTGATAGATTTGATGAAATAAAAATGTAAAGTTCTGTATGTAAAAAAAAAAAATCATAAAACTTGAAGGCCAGCAACCTAATGGAAGCAAAGTATTTCCAACAAATAAGATTTTAACAACTATGACTGAAAATAATCATATTAATATAGAAAGAACTCATACAAAGCAGTATGAAAAAATACCTGGGTTGAAATTTGACATTACAATTTTTAACATTTCAAAATTTACCATTTAACACACACACAGAAAATTATAGGAAAAAAAAAATCACTTGAATTCATGAAAACATTCATCCTAACTAGAAATGGAAGAAACAGTAAATCAGTTGTATTTTCTGTGTTGGCCTGGCTCATGGTGTAAATATCTGTTGACTTGTTCAGATTAACAAAGAGTCAGAAAATCCCATCAGCAATTTGTAAGATTACATAGGAAGGGCTCAGCAAACTGTTTCCGCCAACTATTTCCGTAAAGGGCAGACAGTAAATATTTTCGGGTTTGTGAGCCACGAAATCTCTGTTGCAACTAACTATTCAGCTCTGCAGCTATAGAGTGAAAACAGCCACTGACAATCTGTAACTGAAAGAACATGACTGGGTCCCAAAAATGCATTCTTCATGCAAACTTCTGTGTGAATTCTATGTAATTTTAACATGTCATAAGATGTTGTTCTTTTGATTTTTTCCCAGCCCCTTAAATGTTTAAATATCATTGCTAGCTCATGATCTGTACAAAAACAGTTCATGGGACGGATTTGCCCTGTCCTAGAGCAACATTTATGAAATCAATTTGATACTATATATAAAGAGGCTTTGAAAAGGCCTTACAACAGATTCGTCAGTATTACAATAATCAGGTACAAAATTTTTTAAAATAAAAAATTAAAAGTATATACTCTTTTCCCTGATTGTCCTAATAATTCCCTTTCTAGGAATTATTTATTTGGAAAAAGGAAATGTGGAAACTCGGACATTCAGACAAAGAAGCATTTCAACATCGAGCAGAATGGTTAAGTACCTCTGGTACTTTCATACAGTGAAATATTAGGCAGCCATAAATCTTTTGAAAAAACGCGTATGACATCCGAAAAAAGCTCACATATAAAATTATGTGAAAAAAATATAAAATGTATATATCCTATTTTTGCAAAAACATTTGTAATACAATTTATATAGAAACATGTATACATATAGAGGAAAGAATGAAGGAAATGAATTGTGTGAATGAATGAAGGAAATGTGTGCTGGAGAGGAAAGCGTCTCCAGCACACAAATAGAGTCATGGATGTTGGATTTGTGGGTGATTACATTTTTCTTTATTCTTTTGTTCTAATTGTATACAGTGAATAGTTATGCCTTTTGTAATTAAGGAAATACACTGGGGTGCCTGGCTGGCTTGGTCCATGGAGCACGCGACTCTTGATCTCCAGGTTCTGAGTTCAAGCCCCGTGTTGGGTGTGGAGATTATTTAAAATAAAGTCTTCAGAAAAAGAAAGCACCCTAATATTATATTTAAAATAAAATAAACTGGAGGAAAAGTCTGGTACCTTAAGTTCACACAAAATAGTGAGAGAAGAAAAAAAGAAGATTCTTTCAAATGCAACCTAAATGTAAAATCTTGACAAAATCTGCAATGAAAACCAGACCCAGACAACTGAAAGTCGCCAGGGTCTAAAATTCATGCAAAATCACCACAGGAGGGGGGGAAAGTTCTGATCAAAAGCAGCTGAGACCTGGAATCCACAACTGCCCCTACATTGAACACAGCCAGAAAAAGAAGCAGGAGATGAAAAGGCTGCCTTGGGTCCTTGTGCAAGTGGGGCTGGAGACGGGACACAGATGGCTTCTTGTTCCTACTCCTCAACACCTCCACCTTCCCCCAAACAATAAACCACAAAACAGCTCTTGTCTCGAGCTTTAGAAGGATGGAATAAGAATTCTACAACCAAGGCTTGCTTCTTTTGTTTTAGTGTGGAAGAGGTAGGGTTTCTTTCTTCCAAGTGTTACTTAGCCATTTCCACCTGGATGCATCTTTTGCTAGAGAGAGAGGGGAGTTAGGGCAGCTTAAGGAGATGGAAGTTTCCCTCAAGCACATTTCAACGGTTTCACAGTTTGGTCTAGAACCTGACCCGTGAAAAATTAGTGCATGGCTATCCTCTGGGGAGTTTACTATATGCTAGTTGACGTGCTACACCTTTATATTGGTTGCGTCAGTTACTTCTAAAAAAGAAGCCAATAAGGAGGACTTTTCCCAACATTGAGCAATTGTCACACCAATCAAGACATACCGATAAGGTCTGGAGGGGTCAAATGATTTGCCCAGGGTCATTAGGTAATAAGGGGCAGAGGCAGGTTTCAAATCTTACTTCCAAGTTTTCAGTATCAGTGGCTGAAATACAGAAACAGGATTTGAAGAAGAAGCAGGATAGAGCACAGGTGTTACCATCAAACAATCCAGAGTTCAGGGTTCAAGAACATAGCATACATTGATTTTTCTTGACCTCAGCTTTCTCACCTATAAAAGGAGGTAATAAAATCTATCTCTCAGAACTTTTGAAAGTTCAGGGATAATATAAGGAAAATACCTAGCACATAGTAAGTCCTCAATAAATGGTTGCTAGGAAGAGAACATAACTATGTATATATTTTTTCTTCCCTTCATTTCCCAGAGATCTTTAATTCTTTGCTTTTCTATTTAAGATAAGGGAAGCACGTCTGGGACAACAGGTTTGGCAATGGGGCTACTTGATGGCATGTTTACAATTTAAAAATCGTGTCTAAACTCTCTAAGACCACAAACCACTGCACACGGTGCTTTCCTAGAAGAGCAGAGAGCAATAAACATATTCCTGTAGGAAGACTCAGTCTCACAGAGCCCCTGAGATGAGCCAAAGGAGAATTTTCTACCCACAAAGAGGAAGGTGGTAAGGTCCTTCACTTCCTTTGTGGTTTTAAACTAAACCACAACTCCTCCCTTTTCGCTATAAGTCCTTTCTTTACATCCATTCAGATGCGTGTTAGCTTTCTCCCACCTAATATGTCACTCCCTTCTCTGCCATATGGATAACTATGATATGCTTCTTTTCCTCCGAGGAAAGCGTCTCCAGCACACAAAACTGGTTTTGAGCCGCTAACACAACCCATCCATTCAATTGCTGCCTGCATGGGAGTCTGTTTCCTGAGACCTTTGGAAGGCTCCGGAGTTCTTCCAATGCCCAGGCTTGTGTTGGAGGTAGAGAAGATGAGGAAGTATACTCTACATCATTTAGGCAAAAGGGGAAAATCTTCCTGCTCCAAAATGAATGAGAACATCAGGGTTTCCAGTTGGAGACAAATGGAGGAAATGCAATGTTCTTGTTTTGATTTAGCCTTTCTTTTTTCTTTTTTTTTGTTTTTTGTTCTTTGTTTGAGAGGAGAAAGAATGAATGAAAGGGGAAATAAATGCAATGCTCAAGCCAAGGAAAGGAAAATCAGAGAATCCCCCCAAAGTGGTAGGTTCAGGAAGGTGGGCAGACAGCTGTCTCCTCACTGCTGCTGTGGTTCCTGAGTTAATATTTGCCAGACTTAGCATTCCTGTGAGTGCCGTTGGGATAATGGGCCCCACTCAGCATCACGTGAGTTCTCCATCTCAGCCGAGGGACAGGATTTCAACCATATCACACACAGCTCTCATTACTTGTAAGGAAATGATCTTACTGAGGAAAGCAGCACAAACCATAAACACATTTACTTAAAAAGGCAAAGCTGTTAGGTATACCCTTCAACTTCCGGACTAACAAGGTGTGCTGGTCTTAGCTGCTGATGTCCAAGTCCAGAATAGCATTTCCTCGAGTGGATCCAAGAGCCACTTCAGGTCATGGGCTGTGATGCGAGAGGGGCACTCTCGGGTTTAACTTTCTTGCCCGAAGGGATAGAATAACAGTTATTTTCTAAGGAAGAATTTACTAAGTACCATCTATTTCAAGCAGTGTTAGCTATCCCACATTGTAGAAAAAGGAAATTCTTTGCCCTTGAGAAGTTTATCATCTTCTTAGGGAACTAGGATGCCAAAAATCAGGATTCTAAGGTGAGAATCACTAGATTCATCCTCACTCTTTCCCTCCCTTCCTCTTTTAGGTTAAACCAAAACAACAGCAACACTGGGACCTGGGGAGGCTGAGTGACTGTCCTTGGTCACACAACTAGTAAATTCGCAGAGACAGAACCCAACTTTTCCAACCCCAAGACTGAGGGCCTTTCTCTCAGGCTTCACTTACAACTCAAAAGGAAGAGCTAGAACAAATAACTGTACAAAAGTTAATATGACACAAGCCACATGTCCAGAAAAGTGTTATGGCATGCAAATAAAGGGAATGCAAAGTCTGAATTGAGTTAGTCTAGAAAGGTTTCTTTGGAGGAAGTTCTGAACGAGGTGACTGGGTAGGAATTGTCAGAAATTCAGTTCTACCAACAACCATTTCTGAATGCCTAATATGTACAAAGCACTTGACACAGAGAGGAGGAGGCCTAGTAAGATGACTATCACATGGTCTGTGCCCTGAAAGGTAGCAGTACTATCAACTTTATTAATGGCAGAAGGCGAACAACTAAGGAAGTCACACAGTGACTAGCTAGCAGGAGGAGAGAGGCAGACTCTTGGGAATATTGTGAAGGCAGAGAAAAACTGGCCAGGAATGAAGAGGGGATATACTCTGAGAGGGAGAATTCAAAATAGTTTGAAGCATCACAGAGAAGGAAGGTTTTCTAGATTTAATCTGGGTAAAAGGGAAACAATCCATTAACTTCTACCCCCCAAAATATTTTGAATTTGTCCTTATAATGTCTTAATCTGTCATATTGTTTATAGCCAGATTCACTAAGAGCTTGGTATCATGAAAACATTAAACACACACACACACACACACACACACACACACACACTTGTGCGTGCACAAAAAACTTTGGAAGCACTGTTCCAAAGCTCATAATGGTCAAATCCCAAAGACAAAAAGTGCCTTGGAGACTGGTCCAACATCTCATCACAAATGAAAAGATCAAGATCCAGAGAAACAAAGCAAAAACTTACCTTTCCACTAAGGAAGGCAAAAAGGGTCAGGCTCAAACTAGAGCCACTTTGTTCCAGCTCTAGTGGTTATATTTTCTAAGCCAAAAATTGGGACACAAAATACAAGTGCATTTATAGGCATAATAGAGAAGGATATTTAAAATAAAGAAGAAGGTTAGTGTGGTCCTAGATGATGCTTCCAGAACATTCCACCACGCTGGTCCTTTTGTTTGCCAAAGGCATATTTTAGAAAAGAACATAGTCTACTCAGAGTCAAGAGAGCCTTCCACAGCCATAAAAGAAGCATCAGAGTCCATCTCCATTTGAGCCCTTGGTGAAAAGAAAACCCATGGGGACTCTAGGCAAGATTTTGGTAAACAAAATGAGATGATAAATAACCTAAGACCATGAGTTCCCAGGAAACTAGGTTTCCTCAAAGCCTAGCATGTGTAAGGCTCAATAGATTCTAAATACAAACTATAGTAAGCTGATGATGACCTTGGCTAGTGCACTCTTTGGGTATCATAAGATATTCATATTGTGATAATTTTAACCTGGTTTATCTGTTACTTCCATAAATGCAAATCCAGTTATTTTACTATCACGGTTAGATCATTTCTGGCAATTCCAGAGCCAAAAAAAAAAAAAAAATCTCAAATATTAGTGCAATACTGCAGGAAGCTTTGTGGATTATTCTGGTACTAAAATAGTCATCCAAGATATACATACACCAAGCCCTGTCCACACAAAATAATGTAATGATGTCCTTTATATAAAGAGACTTTTCTCTTTTGGTGGTACTAGATTTGCAGGAATTCATTCTCACTTTGTCACCTAACTCCTTTAGTGACAGAGACCAGCAGTAAGTTAAGTTCCTCACAGTGACTGGAACCCATCACCTCTGCCTCATTATGCTGCTACTAAATAGCCCTGTGGAAACATCATTCTAAGAGTTGGTCAGAACCGAAAAAGCCAGAAAGATTCAGGACTCACACTTGATGACGTCATTGTTGTCATAAGTCAAGCAGCATTTCTCATCCTTTAGTACCAGTACCTTTAGTACCATTCAAATTTCCATATATCCCCACAATGTTTAGTAATAGCTTTGTTAAAAAATAGATTCACAGAGCTTTGCACTTTGGGTTTCTATGTATTGAATGTCTCATTCTCACTTCCTGTCTTTGCCTAGACTGGGAAGTGAGCTGATTCACTGTTATGATTCAGTGTGGGCTATGGTACTTGGTCAAGAAATAATATCTTTCAAAATATATTTATTTGCATATGCATAGAATATCTCCAGAAATGTATATGCAAAACTAGTTGCCTCTGAAATGGCTGAGGGATGGGATTTACACACTTTGTGAATTTTATACTTCGTGTATCATCTACTCATTGGCAAAAAATATGTTTAAAAAATTTTGAATGAATAAATATTTTGGGGGTGCCTGGGTTAAGCCACTGACTCTTGATTTCAGCACACATCATGACTTCAGGGTTCTGGGATGGAGCCTGGCAGTGGGCTGCACATTCAGCAGGAAGTCTGCATGAGATTCTCTCCCTCTCCCTCTGCCTCTATCTCCACCCCCCCACCCTGCTCCTACTCTCTTTTTCAAAAAAGAAGAAACCAGAGGTTTAAAAAATAAATAAATATTCTTGTTGAGCTTCTTCATCCCTAAATATGCTTCAGCAGTGACAAAAGATAAATAGCAGTTGATTTCCAACTTGTTGGCTCCATTCTGATCCAACCTGCTTCTTATTCCTCCACAATGCATCATGTGTCACATTTTCTTTTAAATATCCGGCAGAGTCCATTTTTTCAAAAGTTGCATGTTAGGGTCTATTTATTTTATCTATTTATTTTTAGTGAACTCTGTGCCCACAACATGGGGCTTGAACTCATGACCCTGAGAGATCAATAGTTGCTCTCAAAACTGAGCCAGCCAGACACCCCAGCGGCAAAGTTAATTTTTTTTAATTCCTGAGAATTTTGAGAAATGCAAATCAAATGAGATATCAACTCACACCTGTCAGAATGGCTAAAATAACAACACACACACACAAACACACAAGAAACAAGTGTTGATGAGGATGTGGAGAAAAAGGAACACTCGTGCACTGTTGGTGGGAATGGAGACTGGTGAAGTCACAGTAGAAAATGGTATGGAGATTCCTCAGAAATAAAAAAAATAGAATTACCATATGATCCAGTAATTCCACTACTAGGTATTCACCCAAAGAATATGAAAACACTAATTCAAAAAGATATATGTCTATTGCAGTATTATTTACAATAGTCAGGATATGGAAGCAACAACCCAACTGTCCATCGATAGATGAATGGATAAAGAAGATGTGGTAAACAATGGAATATTACCCAGTCATAAAAAGGAATAAACTCTTGCCATTTGCAATGACATGGATGGATCTAGATGATATGAGGCTAAGTGAGAAAAGTCGGTCAGAGAAAGACAAATACCATATGATTTACTCATACGTGGAATTTAAGAACCAAAACAGGGGCGCCTGGGTGACTCAGTGGGTTAAGCCTCTGCCTTCGGCTCAGGTCATGATCCCAGGGTTCTGGGATCGAGCCCCGCATCAGGCTCTCTGCTCAGCGGCAAGCCTGCCTCCCCACTCTCACTCTGCCTGCCTCTCTGCCTACTTGTGATCTCTGTAAAATAAATAAATAAATAAATAAAAATCTTAAAAAAAAAAAAAGAACCAAAACAAATGAATAAAGAAAAGAGACAAATAAAAAAGCAGACTTAACTATGGAGAACGAACTCATGGTTACCAGAGGGGTTATGGGTGGGCGATGGGTGAAATAGGTGATGGGGATTAAGAAGTACGTTTGTAATGATGAGCACAGAGTAATGTACAGAATTGTTGAATCAGGGCGCCTGGGTGGCTCAGTTGGTTGGGCGACTGCCTTCAGCTTAGGTCATGATCCCAGACTTCCGGGATTGGGTCCCGCATCGGGCTCCCAGCTCCTTGGGGAGTCTGCTTCTCCCTCTGACCTTCTCCTCTCTCATGCTCTCTCACTCATTCTCTCTCAAATAAATAAATAAAATCTTAAAAAAAATTGTTGAATCACTATACTGAAACTAATGTAACATTGTATGTTAATTATACTGCAATTAAATAATTTCTGAGAATTTTGTGTCACTGTTTGAAATAACTGGACATTCTTGGACTGTGCCAAAACCGTGTTTGGGAATCACTGAAATACAGATTCTGAGAATGCTAGTCACATTTTAAAAAATTGGCAGGATCCAATGATATGTAAATGCACATAAATTCTATCAGGTTTACTCAAATTCTTTTGTACTTACTAGATCAAATTATCGATTATTTGAGTATGGACAAAAATCTCTACATTGTAACATAAGTTGAAGCATTAAATAGATAAATATGGTGAATGGTTAAGGGATCTATCACAAAATTATAATACAGCATTTTGAAATGAGAGGAAGGAAAATCTATTCTCAGGGTACCTGGGTGGCTCGGTCAGTTAAGTGTCTGACTTCAGCTCAGGTCATAATCTTGGGGTCCTGAGATCAAGCCCCACCACCAGTTCCTAGCTCAGCAGGGAGCCTGTTTCTCCCTCTCCCTCTGCTGCTCCCCCACCCCCAAATAAATAAGTAAAATCTTAAAAAAAAAAAAGAAAATCTATTCTTTGATCCCTCACCAAAATACATATTCATTGTATGTGCACCACTAGAAACTTAACTTCAGAATTTCAAACACGAGAAAAAGAAGCGTGTTGAAGTGAAAAACACATACTATATATAGCATGCTATATATATATATAGCATATATATGCTATATATATATAGCAGCACACAGAGCTGAGTTCAAATCACCCAACTTACTTTCTGGCAACGTATTTAGCTCGTTTGTCACACGTCTATCCACTGTTGGCTCTTTGCTAGGTTTTGAGCACTGGGCACGGAGCAGGGGCACATGGAGCATAAAACTGTAATATGGTGAGTGAGGGAAAAACCACAGAGGAGCTCTGTGGGGGAGCGAACCTGGTCTGGGGACAGAGGTGGCCTTCTGGGGGGGGGGTGATTGACGCTTCAAAGTCAGACTTGAGGGGGTGGCCTTGGAGGTATCTGGCTGAAGCAACTCCCTCCCCTTCAGGTTTTTTAATGTAAAACATGGGCAACCGTAGTTATCTCAGAGGTTTTCTCGGAAGAGTTAATGTTTTGATATTTAAAGCATTTAGCGCCATATCTAGCCCATAGTAAATGCTCAATAAATGATAGCTATTATTGTTTGTGTTTTTTTGGAGAGTCTCCTCTGGGTTACAGATGAGGCAGCCCTCAAAAGTATAAAACTTACACAGTGGCCCTTCCGCTAAATGCTCACGTTCTCCCCCACACACTGCCCGGAGGGGCGGGGGTGAGTAGACCCCGCGCACAGCGTCTGGGCAGGAAGGCTCACGGCTGTATAATCACCACGACCACGAGGACAGCGCCCCCACCCCCCATATCTTTTGTCACGGGGTTAACATGTTCTATGAATCAGATCTAAAGTCCCAGCCCCCTCAAAGGCTGTTGGGTCTCCCTGTTTAATCAGACATGAAACAAATCGCGTGCTGCGGCAGAGGCGTACAAACACGCTTTAATTACAATATTGTAACACCAATTAGAGATCTATCTAATCGAGGACTCGGCACTTCCTGCTTGGATATTACTCCCATGTTGGGATAATTACTGCTAATTAAGCTTGGAACTAATTAGGCTAAATGATCTCATTTATACCAACAAAGATGACTTCTAGGAGTTCATAAGAAAAACGAGGGTGATTTTATCATTCCTGGACTATTTGGCATTTCACACTGGAAATAAAACGCCATCCCCTGTCATCAAGGTGCACAGCTAGCTAGTTCCCCTGGAATTCCGGTCCCAGATGGCAGTAGGATCTTCGTTTGTTCCTCACAGGTTCGCCTACAGTCAAACGAATAATATAAAAACAGCGTCCACTCAAATCCACTGTCCTTCCACAAATAATGAGCACAGTCTCACGAAGGACGGCCCCCAAAAGCAGGGACAGCGGTGGAGGGGGGGCTCCGTGAGCAGCCTTGCAGAGCCCGCTTGCCTTGACTTTATGTTTCGTGCCTCCCAATACTCTTACCACAGTATTCACAGCTCAGAGTAAGGTACGGGTTTCGAGGTCAGTCAGACAGACTTGGGTTTGGGTAGATTATCTAGTTCACCTAAGCTTCAGTGCCTGTCACTAGCATAGGGATAATAATGCCATGCAGTGTCTCTGTGAAGATTAGTAAGATAACACATGTGGAATGCAGGCTGATACTTGGCACACAGCTGTCCTCAATAAGTAATAGGGATTTTTTTTTTTCCTTCAAGGCACCATAATACTCACTTCTGAACTAAGCCTACATTTCACTTGCCCTGCTTCTCTTTTGTGCCTCCTTGTTGGTAGTGGGAAAAAGCACATGACAGAAAGTTAGGGATCCCAGTTATTTTCTAATTTGTCTCTAATTAGCTGTGTGACTTGAGCGAGTCCCTTCTTCTTCCTGGAAAATGACATTCACTGTATGTCGTGAGCCAGGTTGCATGAATTTTCGGATTTAGCCCTTAAGTAGTACTCCCCCATTTTAGAGATGAGGAAACTGAGACCTAAATAAATAATATTAAAAAACAGAAACAAACAACAAAACAACAAAACTCTCACTGCTATTAAAGGACAAGGTCAGAAATTAAACCCAGGACTCATTCCATAGCCTACCCTCTTAATACATGTTACGCTGAATTGCCTTATTCTCCCCTCCCATTTGACATCTCCAAGGACACTTCTGGCTAAGAATCGCTGTTTCTGTCCTGTGGGGTGAGTCTCTCAACCTTGTTTTTAGCCAGCAACCCTCAACTAAGGAGTCTTTTTTATTTTTTTAAGATTTTGTTTTTTTAAGTAATCTCCACACCCAATGTGGGGCTTGAATTTACAACCCTGGGGGATCAAGAGTCGCATGCTCTACCGATTGAGCCAGCCAGGCGCCCCTACAAAGAGTCAATCTTCTTCTTCTTTTTTTTTTTTAAGTAGGCCCCACGCCCAAGGCAGGCTTGAACTCATGACCCTGAGACCAAGAGTTGCATTTCTGCCAAATGAGCCAGTTAGGCACCCCCTATTTCATGTCTAATCCATTCTCCATCCTAGGGGAAATAAGATGCCCCTGTAACACAAACACCCTGACAAATTTATATTCATTAGACTACCTGCCTTAGAATTCCTATAGTGTGACAAACATTTGTCCCTATCAGAATTACATATTGTAACTCTTTCCACGACAACAGAACTAACTTCCACCTATTTGTGGAAAATTCTTACACTAACTACCTTCTTTGGGCTCTAGCACCTGGGTTTTACTATTTTTCTTTCATCTGAGAAAAAAATTCTAGGGATTCTCCAGTTCTCTCTTATCTTCAGAGTCTAATAAAAGACTGCACAAATACGTGGGCACACATACAGTTATTCTTTGCTGGAATGCTGTATCAGGGGAAAACAAAAACCAATAAACAAAGCTCAAACCTCTGTTCTGAAGTATTACAGTGGATTGAAACCTTCAACCTGTGGACCTTTCCTTCTAGAGAGGTGTTAATAGGATCAGAATGCAATACGGGCTAGTCACCGATGATCAGCTCAAGTCAAGAATTTCCTGAGCCACCTGAGCGGCAGCTTATCTGGGAAGTGATTTCTATGGATGCTAGAAAAAGCTGGGATGGAAACCCATCAGTCACCTGACCCTTAGGAGCCTTTGCAACAAAAGTCTGATCTCAACCTGGCCTCTGACCCATGTCCCATTGGAGTGTAAACTCTAGGAGGACAGAATTGTCTTGTATTGTTTCATCTCTAGTCCTCAGAACTGGGCCTAACATAGAGTAGATGTTCAATAAATGTATGAGGAGCCAACGAATAGAGCCCTGGGTTCCAGTGCAGGTGCTTGGGGGCAAAACCAAGGAAGCTTATACGCCTCTTTAGACATGTCAAGGTCTCTCGCCTTTGGAGCGTTCCTTCTGTGGCATGTCCTCAGAAGATAACCTACAGCAGTTTGGGCTGTTCTTCCACTCCTCTTTCTAGAAGGTTCCCACACGTTAACCTGTGGGCAAGGCAGTCCCTGGGTCTGATTCCCATCACTCTGGGGTCTCTCTGTGGAGGAAAACAGGAGTAGGATGCACAGAAAAGTGTGCTTTTTGCCCATTAAGGAGGAACAAGGGACCTCAATGTCCCCTGGGGCAGGGGGGCCGGTGGTAAACCCTACCCCTGTGCCCAGATCACTGAGCTCCAACCTGGAGGCCTGCCTTTGATGGAAAAGAGGGTCTCTGTCTGCAGCTAACTCTTAGAAGACCAACAAATCCTGAACCAACCCTTGCCTGCTGGAAATATTTTGCCTGGGGACAGTGTCAAGTTGGCTCCTTGCTTGCAGGGTGGAAACGTCAGTGACGGCAATCAGAAAGCACAAGGACAAAGAAGGAATAATGGGTCTCAGGTCTCAGACCTCACTTTTTTCCTATGTAAACTGGGGATAATAAGAGCAATCCTGTTTCCCCCAGGGTGGTAAGGACCAGAAGGAATAATGAGCGCCGCAAGTGATTACACTCTGCAAATGTCATACAACAGTGAGTTATTACTCTCCCCACTAATTGTCTCCACTGGTGGTGGGATAGGCTTCAGAATGTCTGTGACCCAGGGGCCCCTGGGTGGGCCCGTGCGTACAGTGTGGTGGATGGGAGATGCACAGGCAGCTTCCCTGAGACTGAGTACCAGCCTGTCTCTGCCAGGGATTGGTTCTGGCTGCTCACCGGGCAGGATGGCCCGAGAGCTTTGGACCTAAGCAGCAAATAACACACACGTGGTATTCCCGGCCTCCATCCCTTACTTGGCTGGAGATGGATTTACACAGATGAAGAACTACAGAAGGTAAGGATTCCTTCCTCGTGTGCTACGGATCACAAGGATTGGTTCCTTCTGATCTAATTGGCTAAGAGCATGGGGATACCTGACAAGTGAGGGACTCAGGGAAAGGCCCTTGGTCCCAGGGAACCCCAGTGTGACATAGGACAAGAGCACACTTCTGAGGAATCCTGAAACAGAGCAGGAACCTGCCTCTTAGCACAGGCCTTAAAAACTAACAGGTGAATGGGTCACCTGGCAGGCTGAGTCGATAGAGCGTGTGACTGTTGATCTCAGGGTCATGAGTTTGAGCCTCACATTGGGTATGGCACTTACATAAAAAAAAAAAAGCAAACAATAAAAAGAAAATGCTTAAGTGATTAAGAGGATGAAAAATGAATGCATATATTAATGAATAAATTTTCACAAAATGAAGAAAGCTTTTATAAGAAGGATCATTGTGCCATTCTCCTGATTCTCATTTTGTCTTTTATGTTAATACAGAGATTCAATATATCACTTTTGTTTCCTTAATAGAGCTGAGATAACTCAGCTTCCTGGGCTACCAGGACATGCATGCCAGCCAGAGAGGTGAGGGTGGTGAGGGAAATATTCTGAACCCCCAAATCACAGCATAGCAGTTCTAAGGGACAATGTGGGTATGTCAACCCATCCCTTCCTATGGCAGATGAGAAAATGGTGGCACAGGAAGGTTACATGATGTGCTCAAGTCCACACAACTGTGCTCCTCTGGAGATAGCATGCTGGGATATTTGCCTGAGAAAACATACCAGCTTTCCTCCTCTGAGGTGAAAAAAAACAAAGACAAACAAAAAACAAAACCATTTTACATTGGTTGCTTTAGGGGGAAAAAGTCAATGAAGTTGCCAGAAAACAAGGCCTCCCATTTATGGGCATCAGAAGTAGCCCAGTGAAGATGAGACTCTGAGAAATCCAAGACTGACTCCTGCAGAGGAGAGGGGTACCAGGAAGTCACCTGAGGCAGAGTTGTCAGGGAGGCCATGTCCTGTCTGTCCCTGTACTTCATCTGGCCAGGATAAGCTCCAAATGGGGCCAATTTCTTTAGGACTGTGTCTGCCCACCCAGTTCACTTTAAGGAATATGCCTGTCCTGAAACTATTATCCACCATCATGTCAAGTATCTGTTAAAAAAATATGATGGGGGCACCTGGGTGGCTCGGTCAGTTAAGAGACTGCCTTTGGCTCAGGTCATGATCCCAGGGTCCTGGGATCAAGTTCCACTCCAACTCCTTGCTCGGCAGGAGGCCTGCTTCTCCTTCTCCCTCTGCCTGCTGCTCCCCCTGCTAGTGCATTCTCTTTCTCTCTGACAAATAAATAAAGTCATAAAATAAAATATAATAAAATAAAAGAACATGATGGCACATTTGGGGGGCTAAAGGGCTAGAATGTCCCTAGCAAGAATCTCACTATAACGCCCAAATTTAAAACAGGTCTTCCTTAAAGCTTATCTTTCCTGGAGGTATGAAAGCTGTTCTTCTTTAAAGTTGGAAGTGTGGGGCACCTGGGTGGCTCAGGCAGTTAAGCAACTGACTCTTGATTTCAACGTAGGTCATGATTGCAGGATTATGAGATCGAGTCCCATGCTGGGCTCCCTGATCTGTGGGGAGTCTGCTTGAGACTCTCTTCCTCTGCCCCTCCCTACCATTTTCTCTCTCTCTCTAAAAATCAATCAATCAATCTTCAAAAAAAAAAAAGTAAAGTTAGAGGTCTGATTCAATTTCTCCTCTACATTCAAGCTTTTGACTTATTCATTTGTTCAGCTGGCACTTACTGGTTCCTATTCTGAACCAGACAATGGCTCATGAAAGAGTAATTACTGTGATGACTGCCCTCATCTCTGCCCCTGAAGACTGGATTATCTATTATTTTTCTTATCTGAGAAATGGTTCCCTCTGTTGGAGGAGTGGAGAGGGGCAAATTCATAACTGGTTGGTTTAATGCATCTGATCATCCTCAAACAAAAGTCACATGTCACCCAACCAGAGCTAAAGTGAAGGAGGTAGGTTGACAGGCAGACCAGAGAGCAGAAAGGTCAGAACTGCAGGCACAGAAATGGTTCCATAAGCTTCTAGACAGGAAGGCAAATGTCACATATGGTAAGATCATGTTCGTTCATTCATTTGGTGATGCTCATATGTGCTGAGCCTCTCCCAGGTGCCAGGCACTGTGGTAGGGGTGGGGTCACATCAACCTTGCTCTGAAGGATCTCAGGATTTAAAGGAGGGAACATAAACGTCCACAAAATCATGATGGAATGAAGTATAGGAAGAAGTACATACACGGTGCCAGGTGGAGAAAGAAAATGCTGAATTTGGAGACTTTTTTTGAGGCGGAGTCGATAGATCCTCATGTAGAAGGTGAGGGAGGGAAAGAATTCAATGAGTCCAAGGCTTCTAGCTGAAGGCACTGGATGAAAGGTGGTATTATTTAACTAGGAAAAGGGATATGG
This sequence comes from Mellivora capensis, assembly GCA_004024625.1. Taxonomy (NCBI): domain Eukaryota; kingdom Metazoa; phylum Chordata; class Mammalia; order Carnivora; family Mustelidae; genus Mellivora; species Mellivora capensis. Next base: position 96,495 of record PISX010002009.1, on the reverse strand, counting down.
AAGGAGATTCCGGCTTTTTAGATGAAAGTGAATGTCTTCTGTTTTACTCAAGGTGGAAAATCAAGGTTGAGGTGTCTATGGGTAGTCGAAAATGAATTCAGGATAGAAATTGGCCAGTAATGTTGCAGGAAGGAGCAAGGAGGGGCAAAGGGATAGGATGATGAAGAAGAGCAAGACGTGGAGAGTATAGATATGTAAGAATTCGAACACCAGCCGTGACCCGAGGAAGGTGATGATGCCAACCTCCTAGAACCGGTCCCACTATGGAGAAACTGCTCCCACCTGGGTCATAAGGGGCTTCAAATGGTCAAAAGAAGAAAGCATCTGCCAGCCCCCATCTGCCTGACTTCGGGATTTGCACTGCGGACTCCTTGGTGCCCTTCCGGCTCCCTCCCTCCCTGTGGCATCTGTGACAGCACCTCTCTACTTCTCTCACTCACTACTTTTCCCCAGCTTTTCCTCAAGAATCGGGGATCCCCAGAGTTTCATCCCAAGACCTATCTTTTTATTCCACATGCTCTTCCTGGGTGATTGTAACTTCCATTGCTTACAAACAGATGGCTCTCAGACCAACATCTCTAGCCCAGGCATCCTGAGGCACACACCACAGTTGGCACACAGAAAGCACGTGATAAACGTTTCCTGAAATGAGCTGAGCTCTAGCCAGACTTTTTCCACCACAAGCTCCACTAGGTATTGCCATCAGGATGTCCCATAGTCTTCAGATTCAGGAGAAACAGAGCTCATTTCCTGTGGCTGATCCTCCTTTTTTAAGTTCTATTTTTTCTTTTTGTTCATAAAGTGGCACCTTTAATACCCAAGTGCCTAAATGGACACCAGTGTCATCCTACACTCTTTCCACTCCTCGCTCCCACAATAGTCTGTAGACTCCATATCCAAAGTCTTAAATATGCCCCTTTCTCCTCATTTTCCCTGCCAGGAGCCCTCACCACCTCTTTCCTGCTTCCCTGCAACAGCCTACTGCTTAATATCTCTGCCCCCAGTCTTGCCCTATTCCGAAGTATAATCAGAATGATCTTACAGGGTGAAGTTCAAATTCCTTGTCATGGGGCAGACCTTTCTTCCACTACACCCTTGCTCATGCCCTTCCACTTTCTCCAAAAAGAATCCTTTTCAAGAAAATAATCATTTACTAAGAAGACTTGGTTCTCAAAGGGCTTCATGATTTTGCACTTTCTGTTCCCTCCTACCAGGTGCCCTTCCTCAGCTTGCCTCTCTTCCCTGATTGTTCACCCAGAAGACTCATTTAGACCTTTAACACTCCATCTGAGAATTTTCTCCTTCCCTTGCTTCCCCCAGCTTCCCAGTGGTCACCTTCCCTCCTCTAGGCTCCTATTAATAATTTTTGTCACTTTCTACCAGACTATAATGAAGGCATTTATTTTATGATTTCTAGGAGGGGGATCCTCAGCACCTGACACAGTGGTGGGTACTCAGGAAATGACTGGATAAGTAAATGAATGATGAGAATGGTGAGGGAGAAGGACAGTTGAAGAAGAAAGCCACGGGGTAGGTGCGGCGCCTGGCTGGCTCAGTCAGTAGAGCATGAGACCCTTCATCTTGGGTTTGTGAGTTCAAGCCCCACGAGGGGTGTAGAGATTACTTAAAAGTAAATAAAGAGGGGTTTCTGGGTGGCTCCCAGGCCACCCAGCTCAAGCATCTACCTTCGGCTCAGGTCATGATCCTGGGGTCCTGGGATGGAGCTCCCTATCGGGCTCCCAATTTAGTGGGGAGTCTGCCCCTCCCGCTCCCCCTCCTTGTGCTCTCTGTCAAATGGATAAATAAAATCTTTTTGGAAGGAAGGAAGGAAAAAAAAATTAAAAATAAAAAAAGCCATGGGGAAAATGTAAACACACGCACCACAATACAAATAAAGAAATGCCTCTTCTCTTGGACTGCCCTCTGCTCTGGGCGACAGAAGGAGGCCTTTCTCCAAAGATGAGCTCAAGTCTAATTATTTCATTTATCATGTCTTTTAGGAAAATCTGTGGGAAAGAGGGGAGAAGGTAAAGAGACGATTGCTAACAACTCGCCTGACTTTGCCCTCCTTTCTCATCTGATCCCTTTCTATATTTGAAAAAGAAGTACAATCCTCCCCCTCAGGTAGCTAGGGGTATACGAAATAGCAAACTATTAGTATTTGTTCTGTTTGGATCCATGTGAAATGACTAAGAAACTTGATTGGTTTTGTTCTTTTTTTTCCCCAACAATCTTTCTGGTTCAGCAATGCCCAAGTGTGAAATTTCATGAGAGAAGGGATTTAAGCATTGTTAGAAGATATCTTGTGGCTCCTCATAAGTCCAAAACTTTGCAATGCCGCAAGGCCCAGCATTCTGTGTGGTGTGGGTCAATGGGGCATTTAGTACAAAGAATTTTCTCAGTCAGGTTTTAAAGCCTCTCAAAGCTGTGGAATTATATCTCTTACGAGATCGTTCTACCACGGTTTGGCCCTAAAACCTTTCAATCCTGTGACAGAGACTAAATGGGGAAAAGCAACATGACTAGAACTTTCTTGGGATGAGAGGGCAGCTTGGACATCTAAAAGGACAAGGCATTAGGAGCGTTGGCACACCTGATGCTTCACATGCAAGGACTCCCATTCTTTTTTTTTTTTTAATATTTTATTTATTCGGCAGACAAAGATCACAAGTAGGCAGAGAGGCAGGCAGAGAGAGGAGGAAGCAGGCTCCCTGAGCTCCCTGCGGGGCAGAGAGCCCGACGATCCCAGGACTCTGGGATCATGACCTGAGCCGAAAGCAGAGGCTTTAACCCACTGAGCCACAGGCGCCCCGGGCTCCCATTCTTAAGGGGATGCCGCTTGCTTTGTCACAGAGCATGTAAAGGGTTGGCTAGCATTTGTGTGTGCAAGTGAGGTGCTGAGCAGTTTGCCTGCAATTTGCAAGTGCAATTATTAGAGCTGAAATGTAACACAATTTGAAAGAGACTGCCAGTAGCAGAGTGGAAAGGCAGTCAGACCTGCTGGGTCACTAGCAATGCTACCTTCAACGTAGATAAAGGGATGTATGCATTAGGAGGAAGGAGATATTAGCTCCTGAGATAGGGGTGGGGGTCCTAGGACAGATTCAGGCTTCATTACGCAGGAACACTACTTGCTTTCACTTCCTATGGTCTCATTATTTCCGCTCATATTTTCCTCAGAGTTAGGCTTTATTCCCCACCAAGGGTCGGTTACACTCCAAGTTTAATGCTTTAAGAAAATATTGATTTTGTACCATTAATTGTTCAGCGTATCTGGTTTTTTAAAATGAAGTATTTTCTCTTTGCTTTTGCTTGACTGGAAAGTAAATGAATGGGTTCCATTTTGTTTTTTCCCTCCTAAATTTCCCTCAGGCATATACCAAGAATGTGTGAAATGTCCACTCAGAATATTTTGGAAATAAGCTATCTATGACTGTGAAAAGCAGGCTAGAGTAGACCTCTCTTCCTAAACTTACTGATGATAATGCTTAATTCACATACATATATGGAGGGACAAAACAACCACATAGTGCAAAATTGCAAAATTTTTGGCACACTTCCTACTTCAAATGTATCCTGTTGTCTCTAGAAATGCTTGCAACCAACTATTTGGTCTCCAACCAAATCTTGAAACCAAGATCCTTTGTCTTGATGATAAATTTAAAAAATATGTGCTTACCTCACCAGACCTTAACAAACTGTTGATACACTGGGCCCTTGATTGTAGGCTTTCACTGAAGATTAATTAAAGGGATACGTTTAAAAAACACACACACAAAAACTGTTGTTTGGGGTTCCAGCAACTTGGGAATTGCAAGTGTTGTTTTGGTTGTCTAGGAAAAGGCTGGCAGCGGGTGAGGGGATGGGGGTGGAAATGGGTGGAGCTGGAGGGACAGAATTAAACATCTGTTGGTCACCTACTATGCACCAAGCGCTATTTGGCATTTAACATCCATACTGCACATAACCCTGGAGTATAACAATCTCCATTCTAAATTCCCTAGCAGTTTACTTAAAGATCAATATTTCATGATTTAAATAAGTGCAAAGATGAAGTGAAGCCAACTCATGGAAAGTGAGCTGGCCTGGGGAATTTATTCAAATTATGAATCATGGGATGCTCTGGTTCTCAAAGCAGCCATTTTCTAGGACACTTGGAACTTAGAGGTAGCATGGAAGGGCGTGTTCTCCAGCTTTCAGCACACCCTCCCTAGGACAGCGGGGGCTCACCAAGCAGCCCTTGGCCAGGCAGGAGAAGGATGCCAAATGACAGCAGCAAGCTACTTGTAAATTCTGTCTCAGGCGTATTTTCTTCTGAGATGGATGGTATTAGCAGCCTTGCAAAAAGGGGTATCAGCCTACTCTATTACTCATGTGTCCACAGTTACACTGCGAAAAGAGCAGTGGAAATCCACTGAAGAGTTGTATGGGCTCAAGCAAGTGATCTCACTTCTTTGGGCTTAAACGTTCTCATGTGTAAAATTAGGAAGTTGGAACCAATGATGGCAAACATTCTTATGATTCTTGATATTCTAGCATATAGGCATTGACAAGTGCATTAGGTTTTAATTTTCTCATCTGAAGAATGACTAGCTTGGTGTTATTATGGCTACAGAGCAAGAGGAAGCATGGAAAAGTGGAACTCAGGAAAATCAGGAATGGTGCCATGCAACAGAACTTCCAGCAAAGATGGAAACATTCTCTATTTGCACTGTCCAATATGGTGGCCATTAGCTACATGTAACTACTGAGTACTTGAAATGAGGCCAGTGAAATTGAAAAACAGAATTTTATTTGATTTTATTTTTATTTAGTTAGTTTAAAGATTTTATTTACTTATTTAGAGAGAGTCAGAGAGCTCAAGAGAACACAAGCAGGGAAAGGGGCAGGGGCAGAAAGAGAAGCAGACCTGGGATCATGACCTGAGCTGAAGGCAGACACTTAACCAACTGAGCGACCCAGGTGCCCTTGAAGAACTGAATTTTAAATTTCATTTAATTTTAATTAATTTGAATGTGAATGACTGTACGAAGATATTAATTACCATATTTGATAGGACAGATATTGACTTCATTTTAAGCTAGAACTTTAAGTATAAAAATAAAAGATTAAGGGAGTAGTTTGGGAATTGCTTCAGTTGAAGAACTATAAACAGTGCACTATTATTGTTTTAGACCCTCTCAAAAAAAGGGTGGACTTAGGGTTGCCTGGGAGGCTCAGTTGGTTAGGCGTCAGCCTTCCGCTCAGGTCATAATCCCAGGGTCCCTGGATTGAGCCCCGAATCAGGATCCCTGCCCAGTGGGAAGCCTGCTTCTCCCTCTCCTACTCCTGCTTGTGTTCCTCTCTTGCTGTGTTTCTGTGTCAAACAAATAAATAAAATCTTTAAAAAAAGAAGAAGAAGAAGGATGGACTCTCATTTTGTAATGATGGCAATGATAACAGTATCTTACAACTGTATACAACTTTATGTTCTCTAAAATTCTTTCAGGCTATAATTTCATCCTCACAACAACTCTGTGATGTAAAAGACAAGTAATATTATCTCGTTTTACAGATGAGGAAATTGAGACCCGGATGCTTGCCCAAGATCACAGGCTTAAAACAAAAATGAAGTAGAAATCTGAAACAATCACTTCAGACTACATTTCCTCCAGTTCCTTTCTCAGACTGTACAACCTCCAATCCTTCCTCTTGCCTAACTTCACCACAGAAGTGGAAACAAATGATATAAACAGGATAAGAATAAGAATGTTGAGGAAAAGGGACTCGATCTTCCACCAACTAGATAATCCAACCCTGAAAGAATCAAGAGTTAGTTGTGTCTCTTATAAAGGATAGAAAGGAGTGCAAAATGAAGTCCCACTATGTGCCAGGCATTTTATAGATGATAGTTGACAGAACAATTCTAGGAGGAGGCTTCTCAGCAGCATTTTATTACTGAGAAAGTTCCCCACGAGATCACACACCTATTGAGTAGTATAACCAGGATTCTATTCTGCAGCTTCAGGCTGTTTCCAAAAGCCACATTCATGTTCAAGAACGAGAAAGATTCACACCCCCTTCCCATCCATGCTTCCAGAACACTCTCCCTCCGCACATACCTCAGCACAGAAGACACCGATCAGAGGTTAGGCATGCAGACTCTGGAGTCGCTCAGACTCCATCTGAACCTCAGATCGAACATTGCTCATGGAATTTAATATTTCCAGGTCTCAGTTTCCTCAACACAAACTGGGAAATCTTTTTACTTGCTGTACAAGGTTTTGAGGTGGATTTGGTGAGACAGTTTCTGAAAATACTTAGTATAGTGCTTGGCACAAGTGCTTCATGAATAGTAGTTATTAATATTTTACAATATTATTAAGGGGCTGCAGCCTCTGTGCACAATTCTGAGACAGGAATTTCAAAAACTATTTCAGACGAGGTGGCATTCTGGCTAAAGTCTACCGAGTAGACCATCTCTGGAGGACAAAACACACTCGCTGGGACACTGTAGATTAAGCTGGAGACTTTAAGTTTGGGATCGGTGACTGAGGCAGAAGCAGTGAAGAGATGCCTTTGCTCAAAATGATCCAGGAGCTGACCTGTCCTGACTTTTCATCTCCTGTAAGACAAATGTCACACATGGCCCTCTCTTGCCCTCTAACCCCACATACCCAAGTCCTTGCTGCCCATGTCTATCTGAGTGTGACACCTGCATAAAAAGCCATCATTCCCCCCACCCAAAATGGATTCACATTCATCCGTTCATTCACTTGACAACAACTCATGAAGCCCCTCGTATGTGCCAGGCATGGTTCTAACAGACCACAGCTCTGAACAAGTCACACTCTTAGAGCCTGCTTTTGGTAGGGGGGAAGAGACACACACAAAAGAAACAAATAAATAAGATCATTTCAGATTATGGTAAGTGCTGTGAAGAATAAAAAGCAGGATGATGTGATAAAAAGCGGCTGTAGGCAAAGGGCATGGAAATTGATTGGGTAGGAAAGACCTCTCTGAGGAGATGACATTTAAGCTGAAACCTGGCTGACAAGAGAGGGCCAGTCAGGTGAGGATCTGAGGGCAGTGTTGTGGGCAGAGGGCACAGTAAACGCAAAGGCCCTGAGGCAGAAATGAACGAGGTGCCTCTGAGGGACTGCAAGGTGGCCAACAGGATTAACGCTGACGCCAAGGAGAGTGCTAAGAGAGAAGGCTGGAGTCCATCAGGAGCCAGCTCATGTGGCGTTTACACTGGGCCATGGTAAGGAGTTGGGATTTTATTCTAAATGCAGTGGAAGGCCATTTGGATATTATTCAGCAGGGGAGCAATGAGATCTGATTTGCCTTTTAAAAAGATTACTCCTAATCCCACCATCCCTTTGCCCATACACGTCAGCGCAAACGCACGCACCCAGATTCTCTTAGGAGCCTCGCCATTTGCCAGCTATCTGTCGTGTGTGAGTCTCTCCTCACCCCACTTCAATCTGTTGCCAAACTGTCCCTAATGGTTCTGAAGCTCAGCTCCTCTCTGCATTTCCACTGCCATCACCCCAGTTCCAGTCCTCAGCCCTTGGCACCAAAAATACCTCAGTAGGGCTCTAGCTGGTCTTCCAGACTCTCATCTCTCCCTTCTGCAACCCACCCACAGCAAATGAATCTTCCCCAACTAAAGATATGCTTACATCACTTCTCTGATTGGGAACTTTCAATGGCTCCCCACTGCCCAGGAAACTAAATGGTAATTCTTGAACCCAGTGTTTGAGATCTTCCAACATAGATCCTGAACTGTGCTTATGCTTTGGCCAAACTGGTCTCCTTGCTCTTCTTGGAACATGCCTTACTTTTATTTACGTGGTTTCCTGGGTCTGAACGGATGTTTCCTCCAGTTGCATCTGTTGAGATCCTATACTGCTCTATCCCTGGAGTCGAATGATAACATCACCATGACGCTTTCCCTGTTTCTTCTGACTAGATATGAACCTCCCACAGGATTTTGTCTGAACCTTTTTAAAGTATGTATTATATTGTTCTTATATATAGCTATTTGTATACGTGTCTTACTCCTCTACTAAATGATTAGTTCCTCGAGTGTGATGACTGAAGCTTACTCATTTTTTATGCTTGTTAATCCCGAGCAGAGAACATAGCATGTAGGAGGTGGTTAATAAATATTTGTTGAATGAATGAATGAACAAACGAGTCAATAGACAAATAGACCTAAAATTCCTCTTTAGGCAGCATTGCTCCATAAAATGATTTTAGAAAATTATGAATAATCATAAGAGAGAATAAGGAAAAGGGTCTAGCCCTTTCATCTTCACTATGGCATCTAAGGGCTCCCGGGAAACACAAATAAGCATGGAAATAGGTTTCCATTGTTTTACATGGAATGGATGTCAGAAAAAGCCACTTGGGAGTTGCTGAAAATTATGCACTGTGTTAACAGTGCCCTAGGACATAGATTTCATGTCTGGGGCTCCCCACTTCCCACAGTCCTTCAGTCCCTAAGGTAGGCTTATGGGAAATAATGTAGAACCATTTCCCTTAGCAATTAATTTTGAGTTGAGCAGTTCCTTTGCAGAAAAAAAGATAAAAGTTTCATCTAATTCCCTAATTCTTCACTGTAGTATTAGCATTCTAGAAAGACTGAATTAGTGTGTTGGGGTTTACCTCAATCAATTGTGTTGTGAGTTCATTTATCTTAAGTGACTCTGCTTTGGAGGAAAGGTACTGAAGGAACTTCCTTAAAGAGAAAAGGCCTCTATTTAAGTAGAAAATGGGTATATTTGCTGGTGAAGCAAGAATGTATTCTTTCTTCACTACTATCTTTTGTTTCATGCACTGACTCTTCATGAAAGGGGATAACGTGATGTCCCTGATTTTTTTTCAAGATTTTATTTGAGAGAGAGAGAGAGTGCATGCACACAAGCAGGGGGAGAGGCAGAGGGAAAGAAGAGGGGAGAAGCAGACTCTCCGCTGAGCAGGGAGCCGGATGCTGAACTCGATCTCAGGCCCCTGGGATCATGACCAGAGCCGAAGGCAGACACTTAACCAACTGAGCCACCCACATGCCCATCCTTGTTGTTTTTTAAGTTATACATATTGTTAGTACATTGTTTCATTGCGAACCATCTGTTACTAATTATGGCTGAGAATCATGGAACTCTCATGAAGCAATGGTACCTGTATTCCTTATTTCTTACTAGTTAACAAGACTCCTCCTGGAAGATTAAGGGATACACCAAAAATCTGAGAGAGAGACAAATGTGGCAGTCGATCCTTCCTCAGGTGGCTTACCTCACCCTGGGCTGCTGCCGCTAGTGGATCCCGTCCATGCCAGCACACCTTCTGGCCTACCAACAAGCTGGATACCAGGTGTGGTTTCAGAAGCAAGGCTAGTTCCTTGTATCGTTTATGTTGCCTTTCTTTCCTTTTTAAACATCATAGTAGTAATTTATTCTGAAATATGAAGCTCTTGTAGCATGTCCTAAGGAAGGGAGTGAAAAGCGAGGCTTTCCAACTCTGGGGTGTGTGTGTGTGTGTGTGTGTGTGTGTGTGTGTCTTTATTACCAAGAGTTTAGGTAAACAGCTTTCCCCAGCATCTTAAAATCTGTTTTCTTTGCTCCTAGTTCCTCACCTTCAGGACTCAATTACTCAAATTGCCCAGAAGGTCCAGGAAATCTTTTTCAAACACTGTTTTTACATCTATTCTAAGAGAGGTCCACAGGAAGGTGAGGGTGTAAATCCTACCTCGAGAGAGGAGTGAGGTGTCCATGTTCGTGGCTGTGGTACTCCAGGAGAAGGAGGGAGAAAATGCATTTCTGTTATGATATTTGGCTCTTTAGGATCAGAAGTGCTCTCCTGTAACTCAGGAAAATGAGGTAATATTTGCATCTCTGGATCCCAGCAAAGTAATTCACAATGGGTACAGCCACGCAGAGTGGATGGGATGGGAAAACCTGTGTGCAAATCACAGTTCCACCCTTAGCAAACATGCAATCCCAGGCAAGCTACCTCCCCAGTGAGACTCAGTTTACCCAGCTGTAAAAGAGGAGCCGTATTATCCATCCATGTTATGTGAGATGGTGTATGTGAAGCATCTGATATTCTTCTAGACAAGGTAGAGACACATGGGGGGGGGCAAGATGGAATAATGTGGTGGATTGGTAACTCAACAACTAAAACATTACCCAAGTCTTCCCAAAGAGCTCTGTCCCTGTCCTACTCAATCTGTAATGTAGAAATCTACAATGTACAAATGTAGAAAAATGTAGAAAACATTTTTAAATGGTTTTGTTTAGGGGCACCTGGGTGGCTCAGTGGGTTAAAGCCTCTGCCTTCGGCTCAGGTCATGATCCCGGGATCCTGGGATCGAGCCCCACATCGGGCTCTCTGTTCAGCGGGGAGCCTGCTTCCCTCTCTCTCTGCCTGCCTCTCTGCCTACTTCTGATCTCTGTCTGTCAAATAAATAAATAAAATCTTTTAAAAAATGGTTTCGTTTATGGATGTTACAAAATCGGGAGTCATGACCATTAAATGCAAACAAACAGAAAACCAAAGTAAAAAAATCCTCAAAATGTCAATTCTAACAAGACAAACTTTCAAAGTGATCAAAGCAGAGCAACTTAAGTCCAACATATAAATCACTGAAGTCCAGATTGCCTACACAGCAGCATGTGTTTAAAAAAAAAAAAAAAGGCAGAGGAGAGGAGAGCAAGGAAGGAGAAATCATGGAGGAAGGAGAGCTTACATTTCTCTGATGAGGTGCTGGAAAAATCAGATATACTTGCAGGTTGTACCAAGAGAAGTATGTTACCTAAAACAAGGGAGGTAATCGTTCTCTGTTCCAGTGTAGCAAAATGATCAATTCTAATGCCTCTCTGTAAAAGGAACACAGAGAAACTATAGAGTGACCAGAGAGAAAAATTTCCAGACTGTGTCCTAGAAAGAACTTGGAATGTTCAACTTGGAGAAAAGGAGACTTAGAGGGATCCTCATAGCTGTTTCAAACATGGGAAGGGCCACAAGGGGTTAAGACAGTGAGGTCAACTCTATATTTCCACAGACAGAACCAGGACTAGGGAGTAGATGAAAGCAGCACTCACAACAGGTGCACTGAAAGAAGCTTCCTGAGTGATCGAGTGACCAAGTGATTTTCCTGCTGCTGATTCTCAGAGACCGTGTGGCTCCTTGGGGGAGTGTTATCATCAGAGGTTCAAGCACCCAATGGGAGACTGGCCAGAGGAACTAAAATTTTCCTTCTATCCTTAGAAATCCATGGCCATCATTGACCCCAGTGTCCCTCACAGTTTTCCCCCCGAAGAAACATCTTCGGAAGCTAGGTGAAAAGGTAAATGCTTTTAAAATACAGTGTTTCGGGGCGCCTGGGTGGCTCAGTGGGTTAAAGCCTCTGCCTTCGGCTCAGGTCAGATCCTGGGGTCCTGGGATCGAGCCCCACATCGGGCTCTCTGCTCAGCAGGGAGCCTGCTTCCTCCTCTCTCTCTGCCTGCCTCTCTGCCTACTTGTGATTTCTGTCTGTCAAATAAATAAAATCTTTAAAAAAAAATACAGTGTTTCTATTTTTTATTAAAAAAAAAATCACAGGGCTCCTGGGTAGCTCAGATGGTTGGGCGCCTGCCTTCTGCTCAGATTGTGATCTCCAGGTCCTGGAATTGAGCCTGGAGTTGGGCTCCCAGCTCAGCAGGGAGTCTGCTCCTCCCTCTCCCTCTTGCCTCTCCCCCTGCTCGTGCTCTCTCTCTCTCTCTCTCAAATAAATAATAAATCTTTTTTTAAAAAAAGATTTATTATTTATATATTATATAAATCTTTTTTTAAAAAAAGATTTATTATTTATATATTATATAAATCTTTTTTTAAAAAAAGATTTATTATTTATATATTATATAAATCTTTTTTAAAAAAAAGATTTATTATTTATATATTATATAAATTTTTTTTTAAAAAAAGATTTATTATTTATTTGAGAGAGAGAGAGAGAGCGCATGAGCAGGAGGAGGGGCAAAGGGAGAAGCAGGCTTCCTGCCTAGCAGGGAGCCTGATGTGGGACTTGATCCCAGGACCCTGGGATCATGACCTGAGCTGAATGAAGGCAGATGCTTAGCTGACTGTGCCACCCAGGCGCCCTCAAATAAATAAAATCTTAAAAAAATAATTTAAAAATCTGAGTTATGGGGCAAGCTGATTTCAAAACTGATTTCAATCTGCAGCACAAGACTATGAGAAGGGAACTGGATTTGGAGATGCTAATGTGGGCCAAATTCCAGCTCTGACACTTACCAGCTATTTGCCCTCAGGCAAATTACTTGACTTCTCTGAGTCTCACTTTCTTCATCTGGCAGTATTAATAATACTTACTTCAAGGGTTGTTGGGAGGATTAAATGAGATACCATATCACATTGATAAGATGGGTATTTTTTTACCCACATTTTAATAGCTCAGAAATCAAGATGCATTTTACCATTGGTAGTGAGCTGTAGTTTAATTGGGAGTGTTATTTTTTCTTTCTTTCATAGCGGCACATGAAGTAATACAGGTCTTAACAAAAATCAAGGGCAACTTATATTCAAAGGAATATGATAACATATATTAAAAAGTTAGTAAAATGACTGGCACACAAGGAATGCTCAAGGCCCTGTTAATTCCCTTCTTCCTTTGCTAGACAACGGCTTCACAGCCTCTTGAGAAACAGGGAGGTCCTCAAGAATTAATAATTGGAACTGATCTACAGATTCTCACAATGGAAAATTAATGAGAAGGTTCACATGGTATCCTATGGAGCATTATTTCTATTCTACACACACACATACACACACACATTCTCTCTATATAATTTATACAAATAGTTTTTATATATATGTATGTATGTACACACATATATATACACACATATCTTCTAAGAAATATATGTTATATTATATATTAGAAATATATATTATATATGTTATATATTATATTATATATATATTCTTTATCTTTCCATTTCCTGTGGTCATGTAAACTTTCTATAATTTTCCAACTTTGCTTACAGAGTCTATTTCAGTTCCAACATTTATTGAGCACAAGGCCAAATGTTTTGCCTACTTACCCTTAGGAAAGGGTACACCCTTGCCATCACCAGCAGTCTACTGCCATCTTCCAAACCAATCACCTACCACAGAATGTCTTTGTCAACTTTAATATCCTTCAGATCTGCCTTCTTTTCTCTTCTGGTGCTCAATTCAAGATGCTTTACATTGTCACAAGAAACGTGTAAAAAAAAAACAAACAACCCATGCTCCAACATGTCAGTAAAGGAAATTTTTTCATGACCTGGTGGCCCTGCACCTGACCACCAGACAGGCTTTTTGTAGTCAGATTCTGTGATGGTTTTAAGTGTGGATTTTTCTCCACTAAAGACCTATCTTGTCTTTTATAAAATGTTATCAAGCACCCCTGTCTCAAAGTTATTTTGTGTTATTGAGTTACCCAGGTTAATTACCTATTACACAAAATCCAATTCTTTAGAGCTGCCTTACGTTTAACTATTTAATGGTACACATTATCTTACCTTACATTAATATTAGAAATTCACTTGCTAGCTCTTCTTCTCTCTCTCTCTCTCCCTAAACTAACTTCTGGACAGTTGATCGCTGTTTAGTACTCCCAGCAGCAGGTGTTCAGGGGCAAAGTTAAGTTTTGTTTTTGTGGGTATGGCTAGTTGGCCAATTAGTTGACATTTATTCAGGGCTCACTATATACCCATCACTGTACTAGATTCTGGGACTAACTGGAAAGATAAATGCTAGACCTTCAAGGCATTCATCTTCTAGGCCAAACATGGAACAGAAGCCATACTGAGCAGAAGCTCTCTTAAGTGACTGACACAATGGATTATTCTATGGCCTCCATTCTCTCTGTAAATATAAAGACATAAGGCCCACGATGCAGGGTGACCATAGCCAGTGGGAGGCGAGGACGCCTGCACTCTGCTATTCCCACAGCCGAGTTGTCTGCTCCCTGGAAGTCAGCATGTTTGTTCCCAGAACTCATTGATTGTTCCCCAAAACAATAACCATTGTTATTACACAATTTAATTAAGCTTACTTAAAGTCAGGAATGTGAATAAAGAAGAGAGAAGTTTTGTCGACAAGATCTAAGGAAAACGTTTGGGGAAGGCACATTAAGGTGAGTTACTAAAAACACCTGCTGTCTCTACATGTGTGGGAGAGCTGCCTGTAAAACACCATTAAAAATCTGGAAAAATCCAATTGCCTCACAGACTGTCTTTAAGATCTTGCTCCGCTTTAAAGAAACCAAGACAAAAGGATTGTGAAAGCCTCGGAGGTGTGGCTCATATGAGAAATGGGATGCAGGGCTCTAATGGGAGGCTTGAAACTCAAAAGACAAGCAAGGCCTTGGGCTTACCTCAAAAACTTGAGATATGTTTTAAGTTGAAATAAAAGCTTAAGGAACAATTCCATCATTTTGTATGATCCCTGCTTTAACTAACTTGTTCAACTGAATCATGAACTATTAATTGCATAGGGTGTAAGGATTTCTACTTTAACATAAAGTATGTTAAAAGCCACGATACAGGGCACTAAGGCAAGCAAGATGGCTTCTTCTGGGGAAGAGAGGGCTTAAGATGGGCTCCATGGAGGAGATGAGTCCTGAATTGTGTGCCAAAGGGTAGAGTAGGAGTCTCTAGGAAATTAAGGAAAGGCCAGTCATTCCTCAGGGAAGGGATCAGTATAGTCATATAAGTCAGCTTTCTAGACTTTATCAGTCTATCCAGAGGCATGAAAATGCAGGTCTGACTCTATTTAGCCATTACTATGTGTCCTTAAGCAAGTTGTCTGTGCCTCAGTGTTCTCTTCTAGAAGATGAAGACAACTGCAGTCTATACCTCAAAGGAGTGTTGTGAAAATTATGGGAGGTGGCCTTTAAATGATCATGCATTAATAAAAACACGGCAAAATTATCTTAAGGCTTTCTAGGAGCAAGGGAGTAGGATGGTCTGTAGATGACCTTGAGATGAAGAAAATGTGGCTTGCCTCTTTTAAAATCTCCTTCCATGGACAAAAGCCATAGAAAGTTCAAGGAAAGGGAAGGTGTGATGTAAGCTCCCAGGTGCCAGGAGCCATGCCCGCCCTTGAGACCAGCAAGCCAAATGGGAAAGCAGGTACTCTTAACAACCAGCACTCAATATCAAACATCACAGCTCACCTACCAAATCCAATGAGCCCATTTGGTTCTCTCAACAAACCCATAAAATAAATATTACCACTATCTCCATCTTATACATGAGGGGACTGGGTCTCATAGACGTCAAGCATATCACTCAAGGTTGGACAGAGAATAGGGACTAGAACCCGGTCACCTAATTCCAAACTCTCTGAGCTTCCCAACACCCCTGGCTGCCTTTCTCATGGGTCATTTGGTTCACAAATCCTGAGCTTCAATGTCTTGTATTTGTTCATTTGTTAAAACTTTTCATAGGACAGGATGCTGCCACTAATAGCTAAAATGAGGGCTGGAGATTATCAGGGATTTCAATTATCCTGCCTATCTCTGACCTCCATTACCAAGGATAATCTGAAGCTAGCTTTAGCAATTTTCAGAAACTTTCATTAATTTTAAATAAATTTATACAATGTCATTTTCCCCCTTTATCCAAATTAAAATGTCCTTGTCTTTTCAGTTTCTCATTATAGGCAAATCCCTTGCATGTCTTGGAGACAGTCTGTTGTTTTTCTGTAGATCCTTTGTATTTCTGCTTTGTTTTCTTTGAAATGAAAGGACCCACTGCCGAATTCTGATTCTAAGGTGAAGTCATAACATCAATGTATATCATTAAAATGTTTTATTGTAATTACAGAAATAGTCAATGCCAAATTATGTGCACTATATTATTTTCTGCATCATTCTTTATCCCATTCTCAAAGTTAATACAGCCTATTATATCTCATTCATTCTTCTGACTGCCTCTGCACAGCAAGCAGATGTCTCCATTGAGCAATCCACAATGAATCCGAGATCTTTTTCCTGAGCACTTACAAGTAGAGTAATTCAGAGCCCATCAGTGAGTATGAGCTGTTTCAATTGTTCCTTCCAGTGTACATTAGCTTGCACTTGTCTACATAAAATTTCAAAGAATCATAGATATTACAGATGGAAAAGACCAGTTAGTTTATCAGGCCTACCCACTCTGCCAGCAAAAGCAAGCATGAGGGTAATTCTATCAGTTCATGCTCTTTTAATGGTGCTTATTAATAATAATTACAATTACTGTTTATACTACATGGTTTCTTTCATCCTAAAATCAACTAAAGGTGTTTTTTTTTAAAGCAACCTTTCTTTTCCTAAGTAGCACGAGAGCTCAGACATCAATGTTACCATAAGCAAAGCCGGTCCAACGAACCCCAGAATTCAGTTCAGTTCAGTTCAGTGAACATCTCCGAGCACAAACCACCTGTAGGGCACAGGCCACGCTGGAGGTTTAGAGGGATCCACTGGTGAATGGAACCGAAAGCTCTGCCCTCTGGTTTACCACCTATTAAGGAATTTGTGATAGTGAACATGTATAGCTATTATAATCATGCCAAGAAAAGAACCAGATAACACAGCCGCTATGGGGATGGAGAGACTCCTCAGGCTCTAGGAATTAAGAAAGGCTTTGTGAGGAAAGTGATATTTGAGCCAGACCTTGAAGGGAGGTTGAGCATAAGGTCCATCAAAACAGTTTGGAAAAAAGGGGACATAAGCAAAGAACAAAACCAAAACAAGGGATCTTGGCTAGGTTTCTACCACACGCCACAAAGATGAGTATGTGCGTTCTGATTCAAGTGAACAAAAATCTGCAGATGTCTACGGGCCTCTTGAAACAGGATGAGGCCATGGAAACTCAATTTAATTAACAACTTAAATAACAATCAGAACACACAGATTACCAATCATGAATCTACTTAGGAAGACAAGGCAGAATGTTTTAAATTGGGGACGGTCTCAAAACAAACAATTCTTATTTTCAGAAGACCTGGTATTGTCTGTAAGAAAAACTGGGAACTCCCAACCACAGACTAAAATCTCCAATCCAGATCTTAAATGGGTAAATGACCCACTTGCCAGTACTTTAGTTCTACTTACTTAACACCACACCATACGGCCAAAAGCTGATGCTTGTGTACCATTGGGCCACTTGAGGGACTTGTAGGTTCTTGTTAGGTTGCTAGGCAATTATAGATCCTAGAACCTAGAATCTAGAATGCATAGAAAACGGGATTCCATTTTCTGGCTCCTTCAATAGAGACACGAGTAAGTGCAGACCAGGACATGCAAATATATACTTAACGATTAATAAGAGTAGGTATTTCTCTACGTTTGGTCAAAGAACCTAATCTTTGGAAACACCATTAACTGTCTATTACCACAATAATTAGCTACTTCATACCCCCCTTAATAAAACCATTGGTCTGAAGAAGAAGGAAACTACAGAAGGATTCTTGTTCTTCTGCGTTTGTCCCCTCAAAGACCATTACAAATGTTGTCTCCTGCATGCTTTCCCCAGGTCCTTCTACCACCACTCCCTTCACCAGCAAATTGACTGTTCTCTTTCTTGACTACCCCACTTCTTTGCTTCATTGCTATATACTTTATTAGTTGTGTGAGCATCTCTTTCCACCAGAATGAAAGCATCTTAAAGGTAGGAATTCAACCTTACTTGCCTTGCATTCCCACAATGCCAAGTTCCTTTTTCACTGCCTGACACACAGTAGACATTCAACACATGCTCGTTAAATCATTTCATCAGGTCCGAGAGACCCATTTTGACATATTTCAATTATTAAAATTTTTTTGCTTTGTACCTTTTCCAAAATTTGCCTTTGTCTGTCCGATCATAAGCCTGTGTTTGCCGACCACTACCTGTCATTCAGTCATTGCCTGCCTCTGGTAGGTGAACTGCAAAAACACTGTCCTACACAAGGTCTGAATCTTGATTCAGTCACATGCACATTCATCCACCATGTGACTGGAAAACTTTGGAGTCAACTGGACCTAAGTTCACACAGACACACAAGTTCTGATTGTCACTTACTAGTTGTATGGCTCTGGGCAAGTTAAACTCTCTAGACCTCAGTTTCCTCAACTATGAGATGAAAACATAAATAGCACCTAGCTTTGCTTGAATAAGACAACACTCAGTGTTTAGCACATAGCAAATACTCAATTAAGTACTAACACTGTAGCCTTGTTCATAAAGTAGACATAGTAATACAAGTCCTTGCAGGATTCTTACATGAAATGAATGATATAACAAGCAAAGTCTTACCCCACACATTGTTCAATCAATGTTTCCTTCCTCACTGTGTGCTAGGATAATTGCTACAATTAACTGAGCACCTATTACATCCTAGGTGATGTGTACCAGTCACTTTAAATATATTATGCCATCTAATTTATTTCTTATAATAAGCCATTGAAATAATAATCATTATCCCTATTTTACAGGTGAGTAAACTGAGTTTCAGAGAGAATAAATAACGAGCCCAAGGGCATATCACTAGTTCATGACAGATTGTTCCAAATGCTAAAGTAAGAGGGATCAAGAACAGAATAGGAAGCAGAAAAAAAAAAAAATACAGGCAGGAAGACTAGGCAGAGACTCCCTAAGAAGTTTAGTATTCTTACTTATCCCCATTCTGGTCTTCAGTTTTGGGATTATGTTTGCTTTTTAAACCAGCCTCTGGGACCTGAGCAAATATATTGTCACTTTCACTGTTCACACACTCCTGCTTTTTCATAAATGCATGAAATGATGTCACTCATCTAAGAACTAAATCTAACACTTTTCCCTCTCCTAATTTTTTTCCTGGTTATAAATTTGCTATTTGTTCCCACAGTCTTCTTATCTCTGTTGTACTAACTGTCAACCCTAAGACATTTTACTTTTTAATAACCTGGTTATCCTTAATTTCTGATATCTCCATAATGGACTTATATTAGATATGTCAAATACATTTGTCGCCAACTACATGAAAGGGAAGATGGCTCTTCCGTAATTCCTACTAAAAGGCACCCCAGTTTTATACCAAGTAGCAACTTCCCGCCCCACAGCCCCCAGGCTAGAGATGCACATCTGCCCCTTGGGCAAGACTGGTTAGGGACCTAGAAGAAGGGCAATGAAAAGATGAATTGGGTTATTGGATTCTTTCTTGGATATCTGAATTAGAAAAATCTGAGAGAATGAAGGAATTATCAGGGAAAATTACAAATGAAAGAAGACACGAAGAAGAAACAAAGGGAGGAGGGTGGAGAGGGTAGGGTTCTGGACACTATAGGCTTGGCAAGTCAAAGGAGCGACACCAGGTGTAAGTAAGCAAAAGCTACGAGATGGATAGAGGTTACCCAGAGTAGAGCTAGAAGACCAAACCAGCATGCAGCAATAGGAACTCAATAGGAACTCAAGGTGAGAGAATACACAGTGAGAGAATGAGTTTGAGATAGGCAAAGAGGTTGCCCCTAGAGCTACCTCAGGACCTGAAAGACTTACAGCTCTAATTTCAAGTTACATCTGTGAGCATCCTCACAGTGAACGCTGCTTTCCTTGAGGAAACCACAACAAGTCAGTTCTTTGCAACCAGAAGGCCTTTTCTAGAGGGCTCAGCATTTAAAACCTTTTTTATGAAATGAAGATTAAATTGCATTATCCCCTTTGTATCAGATGGGTCGCAGCTGTAGATTCCTGGAAGTCAGGCATCACCTTCCTACCCTCCGATTGTCCAGACTTCCTCAAAGATCTCTCTATTTTCCCTGTTTCTGAGATGGAAGAAACTTCTCTTATTCAGCCACTACCTAAATAGCAACTCAAACTTCACCACTCATTTATCACCCATGATCTCGGACATAAAGAATAAACTCTCAGATACGGGAACCACAAGGCCCAAGAAGGAGAAACATGGCTTACAAGTTTTAGGGGAGAAAAGTCGAGCATAAGAAAAGGAGAGACTCAGGGATATTCAAAATACTTTGCTATGAATGTAGAATTTACTCTTTGCAAAGGAGGAGAAGGGTGAATATCTTAATATGAAAAATTTCCTTTTTTAACGTGGGACATGAGGTTGTATAATTTAAGATTTTTACCTGTCATTCTTTTTTGGTATTTAGTCAAATTTCTTAATAAGCTACATTTCAATGTAGCTTATTAATTAATGTTAATTAATTAATTAATTAATTAATTAATGTTAAGTAGTTACTTCTTGGGATTTTATGAAGTTAAGCAAGATATCCAATGATAGGAATTTTAAGGAACCGAGAATAAAGGAATAGTATAAATCAAAAAATTGTTATATGTGGTCTTTCAAATTCCTTCCTCCAGTTATAAAGTAATCATATCCTACATACTTTTTTTTTTTTTGCAGACAGAAATAAGACCAATTCAAAGAGAGTCAGTGGTTTACTAATCCTCAAAGTTGCCTTGAACTAGTCTCCCTTGCTACAAGCAAGATGATATTTGTAAAACATGGTAGAAGATCTTACTCTGGATTCTGAAAAATCACATTAAGAGCTAGCATGTGAAATTTTTAAATTATATCTTTTCAAAGATTTAACAAATAGTGCTTGGAATTACTCATATGAAACATGATTAATAAAACATCCTTCACTGTCCAACCTGTCTGTCTCACTCTTGGCCACGTCTCAGAAGCCGTTTATCACTCACATCCTGAAGGTATATAACATTTATATATATCACACATCATATCAGCAAGTCTTCAGCAATATCCTTCAGGAGTTGCATATCGTAAAGATCGTCAGTAGCCCTGTCATCCCCCAAAGCACAGTGTTTAACACATAGCATGTATTATCCGCACTACGGTCACTTCATCTGGTCCCGTGCACCCTCAAAGCAATATGTAAGCACAGCACAAAAAGGAACAGCACAATTTCTATGAGAAAGCAGTAAGAACAGTGAAGCTAAGAGATGTACCCAGGGCCTATCCATTTTCAATTCATACTTATTATACAGGAAGATATGCATTCAAAACAGCCTATTCTTTTGAAAATGGTTCTTTAGTCTCCTCGCACATGTGCCTGCATGCTGACTGGCCAATTCTCTTCAAATCCACAAATTAAAACCCTACTTTTGCCTATTGTGCTTTTCACTTCAAAATGTCAACATAGTTGGGATATATAGGAATGAATCCCATTATACCCACAAAACTCACAACATTTCCCCCTTGGGAGCCACGGTTCTCAAACTGGGCTTTGTAAAAGGTGACCAAGAGACCAGATCCATAGAGTTTTCTATTTGCAGAATTAGAGAAATATGGAATAACAGGAAGGAAACAGAAGTGATGTAGCCCAGCCCCATTCTTAAAAGGGGTCTGGAGGAGCAGAATGGGGGTTCCTAGGTCATAGAATGGCAAAACCAAATCCAGAAACTGGTCCAATGCACTTGTAAAAAACATGTAATGATTCAGTTAGAACAGGGGACCCTTCTTTTTTGAGCAACACTCCAAATCTTAAGTCTTTAAAAAAAGGAGTAAATTTGGCTAGGATATCCACGGTGACTGCCTCACCTCTTTGCTTCTCATCTCTTGTAGAGATTTGGCCTAACCAGGAGATTTAATCAGCAAACCATCCTGTCCCTTATTTTCTTGTGAGTCCTTGGGTGAGTCACATAACCTTACTTAAATATAACAGAAGGATAATGGTATTACTTAATTCACAGGGCTATTATAAGAGAGGACTGAGCAGATATTTTAAAGTGCATTAAAATGTCAAGGCTTAAAAGAAATGGAGAAAATTTCCATTTTACATCTTATATTTGTGTCTCTTGGGAAACACACACACACACACACACACACACACACAAATCCCTTCACCGGAGCTACAGGCAAAAGCAATATTTGTAACCAAGAAGTGTGGGGAATGTCTCGGATGTTGTGTTGGTTTTAAACCTCCAGCAGGACTAGGGACTCTCACACTTTTATTTACATGCAGAACCTACACGATGCACCTTTTAAAATGTGATCGATCTCCATTTTTACTCCCCCAGAGTTAAGAATGACCTGATCACTGCTGTCTAGCTCCCCAGTTCTGTTAAATTTCTTCCTCAACCAGATCCTTGTTTTCACTACATCTCAGCTCCCCACTTGGCTCACTCCTCTCTTCAGATTACTCAGATTGCCTCCCCCAGAGGCAGCCCCCCAGTGAGTAACACATTGGGGGGCGGGCAGAGTGTGTCGGAAGTGATCAAATACTTGCAAATGAAGTCATACAGCTCCCAGGAGAAGGCAGTGGCCACAGGTGCCAAATGCAGATGATAGCGGCAAGCTCTGGGTCGGGCTGTGGCTACAATGTAGCTACAATGTAGGCCCGTATTTCACTGTGAAACAATGTTGGGGGCATAGAAATGACTCTCATTTTGCTCATCACGGACGTAACCACATGACCTCTGTAGGTTTCCAAAGTACAGGCACCAAACCTATGATTTCCGTGTAGGTGGGCATGTCTGTCTTCCTTTTAAACTCCTAAATTAGTCTAGAAAAAAAAAAAAGATAGATTGACACCACTGAAGACAACACTCCTCTGAGTACTAGAGAAACACACTATAGAAAGTAGTAGAAAATGGTGATACAAGCGAGAAGCAAGTCTGCCTGCATGGAAACGACTGGCATTGCCACCATTCCTTCTCGCCCCCCAAGACCAAAATGGGGTTGGGCATAGGCATACTCCTACTCTGGGAGATTCAACCAGTGAGATTTTAACAACCCAACCGAAATGGGACTATGGTAAGATAAAGAGGCTGTAAGTTTTTTTCACCTTTAAAGATATGTGCCCTTGTTAGGAGGAATGGAAAAAGCCATTTCATTACACTATTGCCTTTGGAATTTCAAGATGACACTGGTAACAGTGGAGTTTCCTGCAGTAAGTGCTTCATATCAGCTGGGGAAACTAAGGAGTAAGTGAAATGAGACAAGAGCCCCACTAACCACAGGTCTTTGGCAATGCCCATCAGAGTTTCATGGTATGCAGAGACTAGAGCTAATGTGAATCACCGAGATGACTCTCACGAGGATTATGGCATTATTTACTAATACAAGTGTAAAGGGTTAATAGATACTGCTTGGGTCTCTGTGGCATTGTATGAAGAAGTTGGGGGGTGCTTTTTGCTGTCTTTGGAAACAGCAGGCGCACTATATGCTGTATGAGTAGGAATGCTCCAGTCGAATGAGAATTGGCTGGGGCAAGACCTCAGGCAAGAGAAAAGGACAGCTAGCTTATGTCTAGTTACAAATTTAGGACAGTTACTTATATAACTCTATGCTCTGCCCTATTAGAGTATCTGCATGCTGTTCAGTATAAGTTATCATTATCATAATTACTAATTTAATCCTGTGGCTAATGTTGATTACACCACCAAGATTACATGCTCCCTGAGAGCAAGGGTGCGTCTGCTTTATTCTTTCCTATGTCCTCAGCGCCCGGCAAGGTGCCCGGTACATAGTTAATGCCCCTAGAGTATTACTTGAATCCACAAGTGAGCACATGAATGAATTCACGCGAACTCGCACCGTGACACGCAGTCGCCATGTTTGCTCCATGTGCCCTGAGCAGGGCTAAATGCATTGCTATCGTCCAGCACAGCAAACAGATTCCAAAAGCTGCCTGTCTTTCTGGCAGACCCAAGTGCTGGGCTGTACAAGATCGAGTATGGAGGCCAGGTGTGCGTGCTGACTTGACAGCCTTCTGGGCATTCTGAACCCCAGGGTATGGTCCAGATGCTACCTGGCTGCACTGAGCCCCTCAGGTCACTGCTGATCTTTCCAGGGCTTCGGTGTCCTCATTTAAAACTTGATGAATAACCTTTTTTGTCCCTTGCAGTTCTGAAATTCTAACATTTTAGGAAGATATCCAGAACCTGAAATATTGCCAAAGACAAACCATGGTAAAATCTTCTGCTTACAAAGTGGGGGGAAAATTAAGTTTTAAAATACAAAGTTCAGTTCTATTCCAACAAAACATTTTATGTGTGTGTGGAGGCTGTTTCTTGCCAGATCCAGGCCAGTTAATATCTTTCTTTCATCCTTTCTCACACCCCAAAGTTGGGTTCTCCAGGCATCCAAGGGAAGAAAATAAATATTCTCAACCAGGGCTGGCCCTTTGCTTCAATCTCTATCACAGTGTGTCAGTCTGATAAACACTTGCAGTTAGAATGGAAGGAGGCATAGCCTCCCAGACTTTTGCAGATTTTTGGGGAAAACTAGAAAGAGTCACAGAAAACCTCAAATTAGGTAAGAGAGCGAAATTCCCCCAGAGAATTCAGAGAGAGCCACAACTGAGATCCTTGAAGCAATTGCTGTGTAAGAAGAGAAGAAAGGAAATCCATGGTTCAAGAAAATAAGCAGACATTGTTTATTTCCTTAAAAAAAATTTAAAGATGAGTATTAGGCACTGATTTCAGCCTTCTGTTTCCATCTCTCAAGATGACACTTAAAAAAGCAAAAGGTTTTATCCACAAAACCACCAGTGAGTAAACAGCCTTCACATTCTTACCCTCACACACACAGTAAGATATTTACTCTCTGATAAACAGCAATTGTAAATAAATCTCATTTAATCTCTAAAAGCCACAATAAAAATCTTTAACCTCCAAGGTAGAGTTTACAGATGTGTCTGGAAGGCCTGCCAGCACCAGGAAACACAAGGTCTTGAATAAACTACTATAACAGGAGGCACATTTTCTCTCTCGAGCATCTTACACTGACCTTCTTTTAAACAAAATATGTACAAGGGAGGAGGAAAGGGGAAACCCAACCCCTCCCACCCCATTCTCTGTACAAATCAGCCAATAAATCTAACGAAAAGACACAAGAGAAAAGGACAGAAGCCAACAGGTGGAAAAAGGCTTTTTGTTTCCTTAGAAATGCTCAGACACTTGATCTGTGTTCCCCGGGTTTGTCTTGTCTTGTTTTGTTTTTTGTCTCAGGGTGTCTTTAATGATGGTTCGATGATGATGATGATGATGATGATGACCAAGAATAAGGATAACACTTCTACTTGGTGATTCCACGGTAAATCTAGCTTGAAGATTTCTCCATGCCTTTCAGACACAAAGCTCTGTTCTGTTTTACCAAATCCCAGGCAGATACTCAGCATCCCCACTCAGCTATCGATTGTATAGACGGGGGAAACTGAGGCAGCCCCCTCCCGCCCCCTCCCAATCCCCCTCACACAACTCCTTTACAGTGACTACCACCAGAGAAATCCCTGAGACTGGAAAAGTTTCTCGATTGTCTTGCCGCAGAGTTCTCTTGCTCTCCCATCTCGCCTGCCTTGCCGCTCTGCCTCGGGAATCTGGGCTCCGGTGATAAGGTTTGGGGTACCTCCCCTTCACGAGGCGCGCCAGGGCAGTGTGGGGGAAGTCCACACACACACACACACACACACACACTCGCACACACAAAGCTCAATGCAATCTCTGCGGGCACTCGGCAGAGCCCCAGCCAGCCCTCACTCAGCCTGAGAACCACAGCTCCAAGCTTGCAAGGCCTCCCTGGGCTCCAGGCTGGGGCTGCTCTGAAGGAGGGCTCTGCCCTCCTCTCCCCCTCTTTCAGGCTTCTCTCTTCCTCTCTCTCGTTTTTTTTCCCCCCTCACACCTCCACCCTCACACCCTCCTCCCACCCCTCTCCATCCACCCCTTCTCCCCCACCAACCCAGAGGCACAGATCGTGTTACTGGGGTTCCCTAGAAAGAGGGGCCATCCCCAGCCCTGCGCGCCTTGCAAGACTTCCAGGGGCAAGGCGAGAGCTCCAATGGCAGGACCCCAGCGCTCCACCAGAGCAGCGCAGGAATGAGACCCCCACTTCCAGGCACGGGCGAACGAGCCTGCCACAGAAGAAGGAATTGTTAGGGCTCTTACCTTTTTTATGAGGAGAAATTCTGGAGAATCATTTCAGAAACTGAGGGGGGAAAGTGAATGAAGACAAAAAAGACCCTTTTCCTGCAATCCCTGGCCTCCTGGTATCAAGACACTAGGACAACATCAAAGCAACTTAGGGGGAACACTTTAGGGGCCTATTGTCTGCTCTGGTCTGATCTGTTTTTCTTCTGACTCCCCCTCTTGCTGCGGTGACACTTGGTACAGCCCAGGCATTCATGCCAAGTAGCTTTCACACATGGAAGCTTGTCTCAAGCAATTGCTGACAAGCCACAAACAAGACATTCTCCCCCCCTTCTCGGTGCCCCCCCCACTCCTCCCCCTCCACCTTTTCCTCCTCCCCCCTTGTCTCCCCTCCTCCTTTCTTCTGAATGCAAACTACAACTCTCCAGTGACAGGCAGGCTCGCAGGCTTGGCCTAGCTGCGCACGCAGACACACACACACACACACACACACACACTCTTTCTCTCTCTCTCTCCCTCTCACGCAAGCAGCTCAGCTAGTTGCTGCGCTGGTGGAGTTAAGAGACAGGAAAAAGCCTAGGCTGAGTTGGGGGCAGGGAGAGAAAGAGAGAGGGAGCGGGAGAGCCTCCTGTGTCCTGGTAAAAATGGCAGAAGAGAGGTGAGCCCTTTGGAAAAACAGCAGTGGCCACACACGTGTGCACACACACACACACTGGGAGGCAGCCTGAGCTCCAGCCAGAGTGAAATAAATCACGACAAACGAAACAGCAAGGTCCCATCAGCTTGAGGTTGGGGGAGTGGGGAGATAAGAGTAGATGGACCCAGCTCGGGGGCTTCTGTTGAGTGTTGAGGTGCCTTTCTTTTCCATAGTAGAGAAAAACTGGTTCCTGAAGGATCCGGTCTTTCTTCCCCGCATAACTGAGCAAAGAGACCTGAGCTACTAGTTAAAATAAAACCATGAAATGTGTAAATGTGCGAGTAAACTTTAACTGTGGGTTCAACTTGTACCCAGGATATTTTTAAAGTGGATTTTTTTTTCCAGAAACCCTAGAGAGCAGTAGCAAGGAGAGTAGTAACAAGTAGCGTAAACTCTGAGAGCTGTGAAGTGTGATGCTGAAGTTACTGATTGCCAGACGGCTGGAATTTATGGAGGGTGGGCACTGCGAGTCGCAGGGGGGAGGGTGGGTGAGTCTCGCTGAGCTGTTTTCTAGGAATGAGGGAGAATGAGGTAGGATAATGAATATGGCATGAAGGGAGGCAGGAATTTGATTGGTGTGGAGGGAGGAGGAAGGTGGGGGTGTAAAGGAGGGAAGGGGGGAGCACTGCAT
This sequence comes from Mellivora capensis, assembly GCA_004024625.1. Lineage (NCBI taxonomy): Eukaryota > Metazoa > Chordata > Mammalia > Carnivora > Mustelidae > Mellivora > Mellivora capensis. The sequence goes on along the minus strand of PISX010002009.1, from coordinate 69,281 downwards.
TTAAAAAGGAAGAAGAAAAATGGAAGCCCAGAGATTGAAACATGCGAGGGGGAAAATGAGATGGCAAAGGAAAGCAGAAAATGTGAGCGAAAAGGAGCACAAAGGATGTGCAAATTTGCAGATGGCATGAAATCAGGAGGGCCAATTGAGATCAAGAAGAATGACAGGATGATGATGTGACATTCATATTTTTAGCATGTTGTGGAGTCACAGACCTGACAAGGTCTCCCCAGCCTAGCTCAGGAAGTTGCCCCTCTACCCGCAGGAGCTGGAGGGAAGCTGAGCTCCTAACAGGAGCTAAACCAGATCTGTGTTCTTGCAGGAAGGTGGCTTATAGTCTGTTTCTCAGAATCTTCTACAAAATGCAAATTACGTGAACACGCATCACTCACTCCTTCATAGGGGTGCAATAAGGAATAAATTATGACTTTTTACACTTAATACTAGCTAAATGGCTTGTCACTACCTAAAAGTAACTGTATCAAAGACACATCCTTGTCCCTGCTGACTTTACCCCTTAGTTTGCTTCTCCATTATGGCTGATCCCTACAACTGTCTACCCTGACTCTCGTTCATGCTGATTGTGAGAATATTAACTACTTTTGATTGAGTATTTACTTAATTTTTAGCAATTCCCAAACATTTATACCATGAAGTCACTTCTCTTAAGACCGTCTCCATGTCCAGATGCTAAAAAATGAGGCACAGAGAGGTTCAATAACTTCCCAGAGGTCACACAGCAACGTAGCAGTGGAGCTCAGATCAGACTCAGACCTGTGTGATCCCAAAGCCCCAGCATACCCACCACCTCATGTCCTCTGACCACCTAGCTCAGGTTCTCCATAGCACCCCACTCAGCCATACAAACGCATTGTTTCTTTCTGTAGCCAAGGTTGGGTTTGGGTTTGGGTTTCTCACTTTGAGCCAGGGGCCTTTCTGACTTCCCCTTAATAGACAACTGACTCACCATCCACTTCTAAGTGATGATGACTCACTATTCACAATGAAGCCTTTAGTCAAGAATTGCACGAAGGGTCAACTTAACCTTTAATGACCACGCGATTTGGAGATTTGCTGGGCAATGGGGAAAGGCAGCTGAGGCCAGGAAGGCTTCCCTTCCTAAAAAAACAATAAAAGCAAACCCCCGCAAGGTGTGGCCGCTGCTGCTGCTGATAGCAGGTGGCATTTATGAAGCTTTTTCCTCTTAAGCAACCCCATAAGGCATGAGCAGTTATTGCTCCCATTTTCTGGATGGAGAAGCTGAGACACAGAGGAGGTTTGGTGAAGTGCCAAGCTCAATGAGGCAGAAAGCGTGGCTGAGCTGTGGCCCCAGGCAGCCTGCCTCTCCAGAGCCCATGCCCTCCACCCCTCAGCTGTGCTGTGCACTGTGCGGCAGCCGAAGGAAGTGAGGAGCCCTTCTGACCTTTAGAGTGAAAACCTAAATGCTTGGTGAGAGAGAGCAGAGAGGGGCAACAACAATGCTAGTGTCTTCGTGTGGCATCTCCATGGAGGAGCAAGCCGGTGCCAGGCCCACAAACAGACCCAGTTCTCTATCCTCCGCAGCCCCCCCAGGCAAGGACAGCGTATCCTCAGCCTCCTGGTCAGAACACGTTGGTAGGAGCACCGGGTTGGACTCTCTTGCCTCCAGCACTGATGGCTTCCGCCTGCCAAGCCCAAAGAGCGAAGAAAAGGAAATCCAAGTAGATAAGTGAACAAGATTACTGCTTGAGTGCTTCTCAGCTTATTTTACAAGACTTCTGAATGCTGACTGCAGGGTATGGAAGAAAATGCCCTGAATTCTTGGGTAGACCTGGGTTCTAGTGCTATTCTACCACTCATAGGGATAGGAACCAGGCTCTTCCGGCCAAGCTTTGTTTCTCCATTTATAAAATGAGCGGATGCCATGAGATCTAGCACCTTCTCCAGCCCTAAAACACTATCATCCTGGTAAGTGTCCAGTTGATGAGGAAAAGACAAAAAGCCAAGGGAGCCGATGAGATGTGTGTTTAGGTACACGCATGCGTATGTGTGCCGGAGAGGGTCGTGGAACAAAGGGATGGAGCAAGAAAGACCCTTGTTGGACTGGTCTACCCAAATTATGGCATGCCTCTTCCAAAATACCTTCTGTATAATAGCTATTTTTCACTTTATCTTGTTTCACGGCTGGAATTCCCAACAACGACAACGTCACTTGCTATATTAACAATCTTTTTAAAAAGAAAACGCCTCTAGAGAGGATAAAGAAAATTAGCCACTCACACGTTAGTGTGAATTATTTCGTTAGACTACTTTCCTCCGAATATCTAATTCATATCGAATGGCCATTTAGGTTAGAGAGTGAAGTGGAAAGGAGAAGCGAGTAGATACTTTTAGAATTGAGAAGAGTCTTGGTGTCAGGCAGGTCTGACGTGGGGGTTGCTTAGAGCAAGAGAATATAAGCAGGCACCAGGAGATGGCATAAACTATTAGAAGGTGGGGACATAATAAAGGCACCTGGCTGGCTGCATTGGGGGAGCACACAACTCTTGATCTCAAGGATGTAAGTTTGAGTCCCATGTTGGGTCTAGAGATAACTTAAAAATAAAATCTTAAAAAAATAATAAAAATTTAAAAATAGAGGAAGAAGGACCCTGGCTTCATCTTCCTCCACATTCCCCTTTCCCTGCATCTGGCAAGTGCTCACAGTAACTTCCTATGGGGTCAATATGGGGCTTAGTTCCATTTAAAACATGGTTTTCATGAGGGAAAGATGCTTAGCCAACCAAACACCCAGCTTACAAACTAACGGTAAAAACCCCAGCCCATTCATAATTTGATATCTATCTACCTGTACATATTTAATTGTGGGGGGAAATGTGGGAGTCAGACAAAAGAGGTTTCTCTCTCCTCCGCATTTCTGGAAGGTGAATTATCTGACATGAAGGAGAGAATCAAGCAGAAAATCAGGAACGAAGTTTCAAGATTTAGCAAGATAAAGCAGCAATTTAGAAGCAGGCAAGATTAGAATTTACCTGATCTGAAAATGGCCAATTCTCCTAATAATAAATTAAATATATCCCATTACATAAAAATATAGCTACCTCCCTCTGCCCTCTGATTAAAAGACAGGGTGAAGTTACTGGGTTCTGGAATGAAAAGACATGAGTCCCAATGTGATGTACTTACAAGCTGAATGACCTTGGCCAAGACTTTTAACCTTTCTGAGCCACGGTTTTATGATACTTCCCACAGTATCATGAAGTGATGAGTTCCCATGTCAATGGGCTTTATAAAGAGGAGAGGGCTATACAAATTTTATCCAGTGACAGGTAAAAATTTGTGACGATAAGAGCACTACTCTGTGTCAGGCATTCTCTTTATGTCAGGTATCTCATTTAATTGTCACAAGTCTCCGCTACAGCAACACAATACAGTGTGCTTATGTACTTGGTCTCTAGAGCCAGATAGGCCTGGTCTCGAGTTACAGTGAGTTACAATCACTCTGTGATTTTGGACAAATTGCTCCACCTTTCTGAGTCTCAGTTTCTTCCTTTGCAAAATGAGGATATTAATAGTGCCTTCCTCATGGGATTATTTCGAGGATGAAATGAGATGATGAATGCACATGACATAATTAGCGCAGTGCCCACACAGAAAGTAATCAACAAACATTAGATGTGATATTTGTTTTCACTTCACAGGTTTGGTGAGATTAAGAGCTTTGCCCAAGGTCACGCAGCTCGTAAATGCAAGACGTCCGAATGTGGTTCTGTTTGACCCAAAACCCCTGCTCTTTACTGCTCCGTATTGTTTATCTTGCCATTGATTTTTCTGAACCACAGGTAATTGAAAGGACGTACTAATTGCATCATCATTTGCTTTACCTTTATTAGCTTCCCACATGAACTATTAGTCTGTAAACATAAACACTCAATGAATATATTTTCCATACAGAACATCTTGGAGAGATGAGGTTATTATTTAAAAATACTGCTTGAAAAGATCCCTCAAAGTAATCTGGAGCACAAGCATCTCAGAAAAGCATTACGGCAGACTCGTGTTCTGGAACTTAAAAATTATTAGTCTAAATTTCATCGTCTCTTCTCAGCTGAGCTTCAGGTCAAGGAAGAGCATTAAGTGGCCAAAAGGTTCAGTATGGGAGAAAGAAGAAAGCACGCAGGTAGTCTGCAGGCAGTACCCCCAGACTTTAAGAGACATGCAGAAAATCGAGAACTTCCATTTTACGGGCCAAAAATATTCCAGGAAGCCCAACGTAAGTTTGAATATATATATATTAACAAGAGATTCACATTACCGAGCTCCAGTGAGAGGTGGCAGGTGGAAACAGATCATCACATAGCGAGGAACAGAAATCCCCTCTCCCACAGAATGAGTGACTGCAGCTTCTTCCTTCAATCTAAACGACAATAAATCAGAAGAATGGGCTCCATGTGGGGAGGTTGAGAGGATAACCATTCTGGAAGCGGCCACCAGAGTCAATGCCCCAAGGTCCTAACACACTTTTTTTTTTTTTTTTTTTTTTTTAACACACTATCACACTATTTTCAAAGCACATTTATTTCATCTTATTTTTTTTCCCAGGCAACTTTCTGGAAAAGCTCTAACTGTTACAAAGGACCTCTGAATGCTTTCAGCAGACCCTAATTAAATGATGAAGGATAGTCAGTTCCTGTGTGTTTGATTCATGTTTATGACTGTCATTTAAGTGGATGAACTGATGATAACTTGAAGTCCTGTGCTCGTCGAGGGGAGACTAGGCACCTACGCGGGCGCCCTCACACACAGTCCTCTGGGGGAAAGATGGGCCCAGATTGGCATAGTAAGCATCCCAACTCTGCAGGTTGTAGAGCCTCCGTTAGCAACAAAGTGTGTGTAATACTACAACTGACATGTCAGTGGGACAGAAAAGCCAGTTTGTCCCTTCTCTCTCTCTTCTAAGCAGGATGTGGAAGAGAGCTTAGATGGCTCCGGGAAAGGTCTGAGGAATCGAGGTTAGCCCAGGCAAGGAAGGCACAAACTGGAACAGCAGGCTTTGGCCAAGGGCTTTATCTGGAATGCCCCATCCCTGAGATCTGCTTCTCTACCAAGCTTGCAGCTCATCAGAACAGAAAGAGGCAGCAGAACTACCAGTGGGAGCAACGGAACTGGTAAACAATGAGCCAACTTCTTCCCCAAGGGAGCAGATCAGAGGAGCTGTAATCACACTGGAGGGAAACTCTCCGGCAGTTACACAGACAGCCAGGAAAGGACTGCCTCCCCTGACTGCCCTCGGGCGCTGGGCTTCCCTGGCCTTGGTTCAGGGCAGAGGGATTCAGGGATGATCTGGGGCACTCAGCTGCTCCAGGCCTGCTTAGAAGGCAGCCCAGGCAGCAGCTCCCTGGGCCAACAGCCACAGCTACATAATGCTCTGCTCCAAGTGGCCTTGAGTTCCCTTTGGGCTGACTCTGAGAGGGGGACATATAAAAGGATTTCTTACTAGCCTGGCTCCAGAGTTTGAGTTGTTCTGCCCTGCAAAGCTGGAAAGAGATAATTGCTCTGAAACTATTACAGTTGCATTCGTAGTACGTCTGGACCTGAGGTTGTTTGACCTCTGACAACCTGGAATGGAAATAATGCAATTATCTGAGCTAAAGACAATTTAATAAAAAAAAAACACTGAAGCCAGGAAAGGGAAATTTATCTTTTATGCCACATGTCTTTTGCCTAGCAATGGAACGTGTACCTTTCATAAAGATGAAAGATGCGGTGAAGACTGAATAGAAGGTGGTATTTTCAATTCCATTCAATAAGCATTTCTTATTACCTGTTGTGTGCGAAACACTGTGCTCGGACTTGCGCCACCAAAACCAGTACAACTGTCTTTGTTCTAAAGCAGTGCGCCATCTAGATAGAGGAAAAGAGAGAGATGCTTACAAGTAAGCACAGCGATGAACCCTGAGAGACTATGGACTCTGAAAAACAACCTGAGGGTTTTGAAGGGGCGGGGGGGGGGGGGTTGGGGGAGCCAGGTGGTGGGTATTATGGAGGGCACGCATTGCATGGAGCACTGGGTGTGGTGTAAAACTATGAATTCTGTTATGCTGAAAAGAAGTAAAAACAAACAAACAAACAAAAAAAACAAGTAAGCACAGCACCAGCCATCCTGAGATAAAGGAAGTCAGCAGGGATCACAGGCATTTTTTTTTTAAGTAGGCCCAACGTGGGGCTTGAACTCATGACCCTGAGATCAAGAGCCGCATGCTCTGCTGAAAGGGCCAGTCAGGCACCCAGGTAGTGCATGCATTTGAGGTATCTGCTCAACACATTCCCTCCATTCACGGAGAATAACCGCCCAGCCGCCTGCTCAGAGAAGCTCTGACACTTGTGTTTATACCGTGCAACCAATTCCCCTGGCCAGTAACATTCTCTCTCCCAGAAATTTAATTAGGACTTAACAGAAGCCAGTTGATCTCTCTTAGCCCTAGCATTGAGAGAACTCCTGAGGTTAAAAAAAAAAAAAGGTAATGAAATCAACCTACTTGGAGAAGTAGCAGATGAGAGTCCACATGGCCTGAAAGAGAGAAAGAGAGGAAGAAAGAGAGAGAGAGAGTCCTTGGTTGTCTGCTTTCCAAACCACAGCTGCAGCGCTGGTGGAGACTTCCTGACTTCAGTTCCTTAAGATGTTCCTGATTCTAAGTTACCCCCCAACTTTACTCCCTCCCCACTAGACTAGCTCTAACGTGTTTCTCTTTCTTGCCCCCAATAGAGAGGATGAAGCTCTAACTCAGTCCAACCCTCATAAATGCCAAGCAGGGAACTTGTTCCAGATGCACATCAGATAAATTGAACTCACAAGGAGTTTGAGGCCTAGTAGGGGTGCTGGTAGGTGAAAAGTACATATGCAGTACTATAAAAGAAGTGTGAAGAGAATCTGGGGAGGAAACAAGCATTTATGTCTTCAGAAGAATTTTGGGAAGGTTTCACAGAGGATGCGGTGTGTGATCTAAACCTCGAGAAGGATTTTAACAGATTTGGTGGGATAATGCGTTTTGATCAGAGGAAAAGGTGCTTCCTACTGAGAAGGCAGGAAGGGCACATTAAGGTATGACTTCTACACTTCATTGGCTCTCCGATTTTCAAACGCTCTCCAGAAAGGCAAGCGAGTGAGCCCCCTCTGACCCATGGGCCATATTCGACCTGTTGCATTTTTGTATGTATAGCCTGCAATCCAACAAAGGTTTTTACATTTTAAAATAATGCTTGGGGACGCTTGGGTGGCACAGTCTATGAAGCGCCCAACTTTTGGTTTCGGCTCAGGTCATAACCTCAGGATTGTGAGATCAAGCCCTGTGTTGGGCTCCACACTCAGCGCAGAGTCTGCTTGAGATTCTCTCTCCCTCTCCCTCTGTCCACCCCCACCCCCGACTCCTGTTCTCTCTCTCTCTAAAACAATTACATAAATAAAATCTTTTTTTAAAAAGATTTTATTTATTTATTGGACAGACAGAGATCACAAGTAGGAAGAGAGGCAGGCAGAGAGAGAGGGGGAAGCAGGTTCCCTGATGAGCAGAGAGCCCGATGTGGGGCTCGATCCCAGGACCCTGGGATGGAGTCCGCATCAGGCTCTCTGCTCAGCGGGGAACCTGCTTCCTCCTCTCTCTCTGCCTGCCACTCTGCCTGCTTGTGATCTCTGTCTGTCAAATAAAAAATAAAAAATCTTTAAGAAGAATATTTCACGGCATGCGAAAATTATATGAAGTTCAAATTTTGGTCTCCACTAATAAAGTTTTATAGGGACACGGTCACCCTTAGTCCTTCGTATACGGTCTATAGTTGCTTTCGTACTGTAACCATGAAGTTAAGTAGTTGCAACAGAAACCGTATGGTCTGCAAAGTCCAGACTATTTCTATCTGGCTTTCTTTGCAGGAAAAGATTGCTGACCTCTACCTTATATTCCAGGCTCCAGAGGTTTCCTTTGAACATTTGGGATGTGATGATGCCACTTTCAGAGAGCGTATATCAAATATCCATTTATAATGGTGTTATCAATATGTACTTTGTAGGACTGTTTTGAGAATCATCTAGAATATCTGTCATGTGAACAAAGATGTGAAATAGTATACATATTTCGGACCCCATATCAGAGAGAGAGAGAGAGAAAGGAAACCTTAAAAATATGTAAAGAGTTATCAATATTAGTTACAATATTGGTTATTTTACTCTGTAAAGTTTTACAGAACAGCAACAATAGTAACATCAATAACAACCACCTTATATTGACTACTTACTATGTGCCAAGCATAGTGCTCAGTGCTTTATGTATATATCATCTTATTTAAATTTCCTGGGATGCCTGGGTGGCTCACTCGGCTAAGCACACAACCCTTGATTTTGGCTCAGGTCATAATCTCAGGGTTGTGGGATCAAGGCCCAAGTCGGGCTCCAGCTCAGCAGGAAGTCTGCTTGCGGATTCTCTGTCTCTCCCTCTGCCTCTCCCACCTCCACTCACACATACACTCTCTCTCGCTAAAAAAATTAAAAAAAAAAACCCACAAAACTTCCTAAGAACACTATGACATAAGAACTATGATTGCCCTCACTTAACAAATCAGGAAACTGAGGCACAGAAGACCCAAGCAACCTGTCCAGGACCACACAGCTAGCATCAGTAGAACCCTAATGTAAACAAAGGCGGTATGAGCCCAGTGCTTTCCCTCTTCCCAGCACAGCACATGTGCACTTCTTACGTTATGCATTTCTTGTTAGAACTTTTTAACAGTATCCATCTATTACTTTTGTAATTAGGAAAAACATATACTTTAAAAATAAATAAAGACATAAGTACGTAACATGGTTCCTGGACACACAGTGAGGACGATGATGGTGGTGGTGGTGAGAAGGAGGAAGGAGGAAGAAGATGGTGGCAATTTACGTTTATTGGCCTCTTCCTACAATGCACCAGGCAATCAGCATGCTAATTAAGTTGAGGAGGCATTTGCTAACTTGTTATTATTGCTGATATTACTCTTTTCACCAACAGTTTTTTCCCAGAGGTGTGCTGGGGCTGAGTGGATCTGGAATGGAGATGGCATCCCAAGTCTCCATGTTTAGGGCTATGAAAAGTTGTCTTAATATTTCTCCCACTCCCTTGCCATCGTAGGTAGTCAGAGAATGAATGAGTGTAGATGGGTGGAGCAGATGGCTTCTGGGGTCAGGTGGAAGAGGGATCTAAATCTGGTTCCAACATGCACTTGGCGCTGCAACCTTAATCTAGACCTTATGTTGTCACATTGGACATATTTGCCCTGCTTTTCCAGTTCCATCTTATGGACAGGACAATAGGTGTTCCAGACCACTGGAAGGGCCCACTGCCCCACTGGCAGGCCTCCCATGGCCTGAGAGTCTCTCATGAAAGATTCATTTCTTTGAGTTAAAGCTTGGCCAAGGAGAAGTAGGAGGGCCTGGCTGACTCAGTCAGTGGAGTGTGTATCTCTTGACCTTGGGGTTGTGAGGTCAAGCCCTCCATTCAGTGTAGAGATTACTTAAAAATAAGATCTTAGGGGCACCAGGGTGGCTCAATGGGTTAAAGCCTCTGCCTTCGGCTCAGGTCATTATCCCAGGGTCCTGGGATCAAGCCCCGCATCAGGCTCTCTGCTCGGCGGGGAGCCTGCTTCCCCCTCTCTCTGCCTGCAGCCCTGCCTACTTGTGATCTCTGTCTGTCAAATAAATAAATAAAATCTTTAAAAAAAATAAGATCTTAAAAAAGTAAATAAAGTTTGGTCAAGGAAAGGTGACACAGAAAGCCACTGACTTTGCGGTGATTTAATTTCATAGAATCCTAAGATGGGAGAGTGAAGAGTCACCTAGAGTCCAAAGCCTCATTGTTTCTGCATCTAAACCCCTTCCTTCCTTTTTCCATCTCTAGTGAGAGAGGAGTCCTTGTCTGTGCCAATCCTTCTCCTACTCTGGGTTCCCCTCCCCTCTTTGCCCATCATATTCTTTCCATACCATCATCCTGCACCTCCACTGTTTCTTTCCATCAGTATTTATGTTAGTTCAAGTTTCCCTCATCTTAAGATAAGATTAAAGTAAAATAAATTAAAATAAAATAAAATAAAATAATAAAATTTAAAAAGGCCTCCTGGGCTTCAATACCCTTTCTGGCTACTGCCTTGCCTCATTTCTCTCCTTAGCCTGACTGCTTATAAGAATTGCTGATAGACTCTGAGGGACACATGATAGAACTCCAGATTTGTAAAATAGTCATATGGTTTGGGAGGTCTGGTTCAGCCCAGAGGAGGAAGAGTGAGTGGCACAGAAATCGGCCAAGGAAAGGAGAGGAACATGGGAGGCTCCTGTGGACAACCTATTTCATAATGTTATCTAAAATCAATACTAACCTCTCCCACCAATTAATAAATTATAGTGTGTCTGGGTACCTGCTCAGAATATGGCAGCTAGCTACTACGGGGGTGGAGGTGGGGTGGGAGGTAGGTTACAGTCAAGTACTTACCACTGCCTTTGAACCATTCAGTTTCGTCTGGGAGGCAGGATATACACACTCGATTAAGGTATCAGTTCAGGGTGGTGCATGATTAAGGCTACATGAATGATCTAGATTAGTGGTCCTCAGACCACAGGATCAGCATCACTTAGGAATTTGCTACCACTGTAAATTCTCAGGTCCCATCCTAGCCCTGCTGAATTTGGAACTGGGGATCCTAGCACTCTGTTTTAAAAAAGCCCCACCCCCCCCACCCCCGCCCTGCCAGGCAATTCTGATGTGAGCTAGAGTCAGAGAAGCATGGGGTAGGTAAGGTGGAATCCTGGCTAGAGGTCCAAGTCAAACTTACCCCTCAGCATTTAAATTTGATTCTGATCAATGACGGAGAGTAAAAGGGTAGGGGGCCATCCAGGAAGGGCAGCCCAGGTGAGTGGATGTATAGGGGTAAGAATGCATAAACCATAGATGGAAAGGAGGCGAGGATGCTGCGGGAGGGAGGAAGGCCAAGGAGGCTGGGGACCAGAAGCAGTGGCTTGGAGGGAGTGGAGGTGGCTGCGGAGGGCGGGGCGAGCGAGCCCTGAATACCAGACTCCTTTGGGGAAATAGAAACTGCTTCTGGTTCTCTCTAGAGAGGGCTCCACCTGCCACATCTCATTTCTTTCTCTCCTTTACCTACTCAGGCATTCTCTCCAAGCCTCTCATCTCCAGAAGTGAGGATCACCCCTTCTCCTTTGATCGTTGCTGCTCTGATCCAGGAAGGTGTCTCTTTCCCTGCCTCCCCCATCAGTACTTCCTCCTTCCTCTCCCAATCCACCCCCTCACTCCTGCTGCCTATGAGACATTATAAACCACTCCTTTGAAAAACTGTGCCTAGAGAGACTACATGATTTGAACAAGTACCTATTCAAAGCGTCAGGGGGGCCACACCTGCCTCTTCGATTCTGAGCGCGTGTACCCGGGACTTGTTCAGCGTGGATCAGAAGCCAGGTATCGGCGATGGCTGTACGCGGAGCCCCAACAGGGAAGTTACATGGGGGCCCTGTGGAAGGCTGTGTGAGAGCGGCTGGAAGCAGCTCTCTGTGGGAAGTCCCTTCCAAAGCCCAGAGGAATGCTTTCAGGCTTGCGGCCTTGTTTCCCAGTGGGATGTTCTCTCAAGACAGAACCTCCATGGGCACCTTTAGGCTCTGATGTTTAGGCATCATATTCCCAGAGAGGGAAGTTGGTGCCGTGGGATGTGCGTTGGTGGGGGTGTGTGTGTGTGAATGCACAAGGGATGCTCCTTCTCTTGAAGGTTTTCAACGCAAGGTTTTAAGCTAGCAAGGTGGTTTTGTCCAAACTGTTTAACGTCTCTTCTTGGCCTTATCTATAAAATGTGGATCCTAAGGCCAACCGACAGAGTCCCTGTGAGGATCCAATGAGAGGGGCAAGCCCAGTGTAAATCACCGTTGAGCCTTGAACAACATGGGTTAGGGTGGGAGTTAGGGGCACCAAGTGTCTGCGTAGTTAAAAATCCAAGTAAAACTTTTGACTTCTCCAAAAGCCTACAGGTGGCTGGAAACTCCTGATACCACAGACGGTTGATTAATACATATTTTGTTTGTTACATGTATATGTGCCGTGTTCTTATGATAAAGGAAGCTAGAGGAAAGACAACGTTATTTAGAACATCATACGGAAAAGAAAATACATTTTAGTTCTGTACTGTCCACATCGCATATAAGCGGACCCACGCGGCTCACACCTGTCTTGTTCAAGAGTAACGACATATGGCCCACACAATAGCTCATGACCATGGGGGTCTCTCAGGTGCTCTCCCTATTTCCTCCGGCCTCTCCTCACTCCACTAGACCCTGCCCAGTGTTGTGAACCAGTTTTCCTAAAATAGGATTTTTACTATGTGGCAGGTTATTATCTCAAGATATTAGTATTCACCACTCCATCTCATTACCCAACATTTCCTTTCATCTTCTCTACTTATACATCTGACCTTCCAGTCACCAGTGATCCCAGGAACAAGACAAACAAAGAGAGGAGCTGGGACTCCTCTGGCCTTTCACCAGGAGAGACCAGGAGGCCCTTCTAGGCCTTATGAGCTGCACGAGGCCAGGAGCTTCGGAACCATGACGTCTCAGGAGCGCCACATGGAGGGTGACACTGCCCGAGTGCCAGCTCCTTCCCCAGTGCTTGCTGAGGCCCAGGGCCCTTGGTGTCCACTCTGAGCATGGAGCTCCCCACCAAGGAGTGGAATGGAGGCTAGAAATAAGTTCTCTTTTGGTTCTTGGGTATTTTCGTTCAAGGCTTGACATTTAAAAAGCTGTTACTGACCATGTTGCTTCCCTAACCAAAGGGCCTCAGTAACTCCTTACTGCCTTCAGACTCGAATCCATATGTTATCCTGCCATGGGGGCTCTCTACAGTCTACTCATCCCTGCCCGTCTGGCCAGACTCACAGATGCTTGTCTCTTGCTCCAGCCTTGCCTGGCTCCTGACTGCGGCTGGGTCTATACCCCACCCACTGGGGTCCTCACTGGGTGTCCCACAGCTGCCTCACCCGTTACCACCATCGCTGCCTCCCTTACTTGCTATGGTTCCCCTCCAGAGCTGGTGCCACAAGAAACACATTTGTGGAAGCAGAGACCTGGGGGTCCTTCTAGCCCTTCTCCCCTTTTCTCGCCACTCACAATGCCCAGGAGAGCCTACTTCTTAAATAATTTTGACTCTGTCTTTTTCTCTATACGCCCACCCCACTGCTTTAGTTCTGGTCTTATTATCTTGAGTTTTGACTACAGCTCTGCCTCTGCCCTCCCATCCCTCCCACACTGCAGTCAGAGAGGTAGCGGTATATAGGGGTGAGACAGAAGAGCTGCTTCTACTCCTTACTCCTGGAGTGAACCTGGACCAGTCTGTATATTTCTCTGGAGGTGATAAAGGTTATTGGGAGGTTGAGGCTTGTAAACCACAGCTGGCCTTACCCAAATAATATAAGACACTGTTATCATTATCTTTCCAAAATGCAGTTGGGTAGGTCATTTCCCCTGAAAACTTGACTGATTCCCTGTCCTCTGTACAAAGCCCAAATTCCATAGCATGTGGTAAGTGCCCTCATGATATGATCTCTACCTGCCTAACTAACCGATTTCCCATCACTCTTCATTTGCCCTTATACACTGGCTTAGGCAGTGTGCTTCCTAAGGAGCCTTTGCACTTGCTATCCCTTGTGCCTGTTGTGCCCTGACTCCCTTGTCACCCACTGAGCCCCCACCTCATTACAGCCTTCTGCCTACTACTTCACTTATACCTCAGTTGTTACACTTACCACACTGTAATCTTCTTAAAAAAAAAATAGCGCCTGCCTACCCCATTAGACTACCCATTGAGAGAAGGGATGATTTCTTATTCCCCTTTAAGTCACACAACGGATATTTCCAAAAAACAAAGTCTGTTCAATGAATTGATGAATCAACAAAATGCAAACCATGATTATTTCCACATCTGCGAGTTTCCTCCTTGGCATCCCGTCCCCTACCCCCATACATTTATACTATACCAAGGCTTCAAATCAAATCAGATTCCACCACCCTCAGAAAGCCACTCGGAACTACTCAGCTCCATCTGCTAATGTTAACACCGAGGAAGCCTGTAAAGCAAGATCCCGTTCTGCCCTGTCTCAGAGTGATTCTCATACAGACCGACACCAGTTTTAAAGTACAGGCTCCTTGAAGGCAGGCATGTAGTTTCCTGAGCTCCCTATCCTTTATGATCTTCTTCAGCACAGTGGCTGCTTAGTAAATGTCTGTCAAACAATGAGTCAGCAAATAAGTATTTGCAAGAATGAACAAATGAATCAGTATCTCTTGTGTCTTAACATATTGTAGCAGGTACCTGTTTTGTCCACGTAGGGATGTATTCATATGTGATCTTAGTTTTTTTGTCTACTGTATTCTTTCTGTAAGAGAGCAAAGTCTGCCTTATACTGCTTTTCTATTTCTCGCAGTCCTGATCACATTGCTGGAAAAAAAAAATAGTACGAATTTTGTAAATACTTCTTGAGGAATGGAACCAGCCTCTCTGACTAGTAACGGAAGTCACAAACTGTACAGAAGGAGAAATTGGTCTGGTGAATTACAACAAGTTCTACTCGGTGTCTGTGCTTCTTTACATCACTGTTTTTCTCCTGTTCTGCTCTTGTTCAAGTCTGTTTCTCTAGCCTGCGGCTAAACATTACAACCAGCTCAGTTCCCACTACTCCATCCTATTCAATGCCAACAGCAGTTTTCCTGGGGATCTTTCCTGCGTTAATGACTGCCATTGCCTGCTCCTATTCCAAACTGATCCCAAGGATGAAACTGTGGCCTTATCATTGGCTTGTAGATTCAGTAAGAACAGGATGATTTTCTCTCTTTTTTTAATTAACATATAATATATTATTAGCCCCAGGGGTACAGGTCTGTGAATCATCAGGTTTACACATTTCACAGCACTCACCATAGCACATACCCTCCCCAATGTCCATAACCCAGCCACCTGATCCCTCCCCTGTCACCCCCCCAGCAACCCTGTTTGTTTTGTGAGATTAAGAGTCTTTCATGGTTTGTCTCCCTCCCGATCCCATCTTGTTTCATTTTTTCCCTCCCTACCATCTATGACTGCCCCACCCTGCCTGTCAAATTCCTCATATCAGAGAGATCATATGATAATTGTCTTTCTCTGATTGACTTATTTCGCTCTAGTTCCATCCACCTTGTTGCAAATGGCAAGATTTCATTTTCTGATGGCTGGATTTTATATATATATATATATCACATCTTCTTTATCCATTCATCTGTTGATGGACATCTAGGCTCTTTCCATAGTTTAGCTATTGTGGCCATTGCTGCTATTCAGGTACATGTGCCCCTTTGGATCCCTACATTTGTATCCTTAGGATAAATTCCCAGTAGTGCAATTTCTGGGTTATAGGGTAGCTCTATTTTCAACTTTTTGAGGAACCTCCATACTGTTTCCAGAGTGGCTGCAATAGCTTACATTCCCACCAACAGTGTAAGAGGGCTCCCCTTTCTCTGGATCCTCACCAACACCTGTCATTTCCTAACTGGTTAATTTTAGCCATTCTGACTGATGTGATGTGGTATCTCACTGTGCTTTGGATTTGTATTTCCCTCATGCCTAGTAATGAGCACTTTTTCATGTGTCTGTTGGCCATTTGGATGTCTTTGCAGAAATGTCTGTTTATGTCTTCCGTCCATTGCTTGATTGGATTATTTGTTCTTTGGGTGTTGAATTTTATAAGTTCTTTGTAGATTTTGGATACTAGCCCTTTATTTGATATGCCATTTGCAAATATCTTCTCCCATTCTGTCGGTTGTCTCTTGGTTTTGTTGACTGTTTACTTTTGCTGTGCAAAAGCTTTTTATCTTGATGAAGTCCCAATAGTTCGTTTTTACCCTTGCTTCCCTTGCCTTTGGTGATGTTTCTAGGAAGAAATTGCTGCAGCTGAGGTCGAAGAAGTGCTGCCTGTGTTCTCCTCAAGGATTTGGGTGGATTCCTGTCTCGCATAAGGTCTTCCATCCATTTTGAGTCTATTTTTGTGTGTGGTGTAAGGAAATGGTCCAGTTTCATTCTTCTGCATGTGGCTGTCCAATTTTCCCAACACCATTTGTTGAAGAGACTGTCTTTTCTCTATTGGACATTCTTTCCTACTTTGTTGAAGATTAGTTGACCATAGAGTTGAGGGTCCATTTCTGGACTCTCTATTCTGTTCCATTGGTCTTTGTAATAGAGCCTAAAGTCTGGCGCTGTGATGCCACCAACTTTGGTTTTCTTTTTCAGCATTGTTCTGGCTATTCAGGGTCTTTTCTGTTTCCATATAAATTTTAGAATTATTTGTTCCTTTTCTTTGAAAAAAATTGATGGTATTTTGATGGGGATAGCATTAAATATGTAGATTGCTTTAGGTAACATAGACATTTTCACAATATTTGTTCTTCCAATCCATGAGCATGGAATGTTTTTCCATTTCTTTGTGTCTTCCTCAATTTCTTTCGTGAGTACTTTATAGTTTTCTGAGTACAGATTCTTTGCCTCTTTGGTTAGGTATATTCCTAGGTATCTTATGTTTGGGGCGCAATTGTAAATTCAGTTTCTTGCAGACAGCATATTGATGGGTCTTGTTTTTTTTTTAAATCCATTCTGATACCCTGTGTCTTTTGATTGGGGCATTTAGCCCATTTAAATTCAGGGTAACTACTGGAAGATATGAATTTAGTGCCATTGTATTGCCTGTAAGGTGACTGTTACTGTATATTGTCTCTGTTCCTTTCTGGTCTGTTACTTTTAGGCTCTCTCTTTGCTTAGAGGACCCCTTTCAATATTTCCTGTGGGGCTGGTTTGGTGTTTGCAAATTCTTTCAGTTTTTGTTTGTCCTGGAAGCTTATCTCTCTTTCTATTGTCAATGACAGCCAGGCTGGATATAGTATTCTTGGCTGCATGTTTTTCTCATTTAGTGTTCTGAATATATCATGCCAGTCCTTTTTGGCCTGCCAGGTCTCTGCGGATAGGTCTGCTACCAATCTAATATTTCTACAGTTGTATGTTATAGACCTCTTGTCCCAAGCTGCTTTCAGGATTTTCTCTTTGTCATTGAGATTTGTAAGTTTTACTATTAGATGCCAGGGTGTTGACCTATTTTTATTGATTTTGAGGGGGTTGTTCTCTGTGCCTCCTGGATCTTGATGCTTGTTCCCTTCACCAAATTAGAGAAACTCTTGCTATAATTTGCTTCAATATACCTTCGGCCTCCCTCTCTCTTTCTTCTTCTTCTGCGATCCCAATTATTCTAATATTGTTTTGTCTTACAGTATCACTTATCTCTTGAATTCTCCCCTCACGGTCCAGTAGTTGTTTGTCTCTCTTTTGCTCAGCTTCTTTATTCTCCATCATCTGGTCTTCTATATCACAAATTCTCTCTTCTACCTCCTTTATCCTAGTGGTAAGAGCCTCCATTTTTTTAAATTACACCTCATTAATAGCTTTTTGGCTTTCAACTTGGTCAGATTTTAGTTCTTTTATTTCTCCAGAAAGGGATTTTATTTCTCCAGAAAAGGATTCTCTAGTATCTTCCATGCTTTTTTTGAGCCCAGCTAGCACCTTGATAATTGTCATTCTGAACTCTAGTTCTGACATCTTACTAACATCCATATTGATTAAGTCCCTAGCTGTCGGTACTGCCTCTTGTTCTTTTTTTTTTTGTGGCAAGTTTTTCTGCCTTGTCATTTTATCCTGATAAGACTAGATGAATGAGAGAAAAAAATACTAAAAGGGTAGTAATGACCCCAGAAAAATATACACTAGCCAAATCAGAAAAGACATGAAACTGTGGGAAGAATGGAGGAACAAAAGAAAAAAAAAATACATATATATTTGACTGGTGAATAGAACAGAGCCACAGACTTGATTTTGGGTGTATTTTGGTCTGTTAGAAGAAACTATCTCCCAAAATTTTAAAGAAAGAAAACCTACATACATACAAAAATAAGGATAAATATGACGAAGGGATGGAATATAAATGTAAAGATGAAAATTTTAAAAGATTCTAAAAAGGAATTGATAAGATAAGAAGTTGGTTGAAAAACAGAAAAAAGAAAGGAAAGAATGTGATCAGGCTATAGACTAGAACAAAGCCATGTACTAGATTTAGGGTATATTTTGATCTATTAGAAGAAATTGTATCCCAAAATTTTAAAGAAAAAAACCCCTATATGTATACAAAAAATAAGGTTAAATACAATGAAGGGATAAAATATAACAATAACAATGAAAATTAATACTGATTTTTAAAAAGGTATTGATAAGATAAAATAGTTAAAAATGTTAAAATAGGAAAGAGGAAAAATTTTTAAAAATAAAATAAGAAAAAAATAAAATAAAATAAATTAACTTTAAAAGACTAAATGATCATGGGAAAAAAAGAGATGAAATCTGTGTTGCTTTTCCCTAGCTCTGGAGTTCCACAGTTCTCATTGATCGATGAACTTGGTCTTGGCTGGATGTTCTTGCTGATCTTCTGGAGGAGGGGCCTGTTGCTATGATTCTCAATTGTCTTTGCCAAAGGAGGAATTGCACGGCCCTTGCCAGGCACCTGGCTAAGTGATCTGCTCAGGTTCGTGCTCGGAAGCTTTTGTTCCCTGAACACTTTCTATACAGCTTTGGAGGATGGGAATGAAAATGGCAGCCTCCCAATCTCTGGCCCCATAGGAGCCAAGAGCTCAGGGTCCCACTCCTCAGTGCGCCTTCAGAGAAAATCAGTCAACCCCTCCTGTTTCCCTGGTCTCTGGCTGTGCTCTGTGCTCATCCAGCCTGTGCCTGAGTGTTTCTATGTCTGACGCACAACCCCATTTGGAGTGTCCAAACCCAGCTGATTCTTGCAACAGGCTCTAGCTCTGCTCCTCCCAGAGAAGAAGGTGAGTCTCCATGGATCTTCCATGGATCTTCCACCTGTGGGGTCCCTGCTCAAAGAGTAGTGACTCAACTGTGCCTTGGATCATGGTTTAAGGTAACCCCGAGCTGAGAGCTCACTCCTCAGCTCTGGCTCTGTAGCTGGCTTCCCCACTCTGACACCTGAGAGCTCTGCCACACTCAGACATCCCTTGTCTTTCTGTGACCCCACATGTCCTGAGACCACACTGTCCCCGTGAGGGTTCCATTCCCCACTTAGCCTGTGGAGCAACATCCCTCAGTGGAGCAGACTTTTAAAAGTTCTGATTTTGTGCTCTGCTGCTCTACTGCTTGCTGTGAGCTGGTCCCTCCCCCCATGGTCTCTCTTCCCGTATATCAACTTGGATTCACTTCTCCACATGTCCTACCTTCCAGAAAGTGGTTGCTTTTCTGTGCCTAGAATTGCTGCTCTTCTTCTCTTTGATCTCCTATTGAGTTTGTAGGTGTTCAGAATGGTTTGATAGCTATCTAGGTGAACTCCCGGGACCTGATGATATTTAGGTCTCCTACTCCTCTGCCATCTTGCTCCTCTTCCCAGAATTATTTTCTTATAACAAGAGCAAATAGCAACAATCTTAAGAGCTAACATGTAGGGAGAGCTTGCAATGTGGTGGATGACAAACTCTCTGCCTTAAAATTTTTCATATTAAAAAAATTTTAATAACAATATCTGATTACATTTCATTGTCAGATATTTGAATCATTCAGGAGTACATAGAGTTAAAAAACACAAAATGCCAGAGCGTTTTTTGCATATTATGAATTAACCCTCGTAATGATGACAATAACTAACAAATACATAATCAGGCACTATTTTACACATTTCACATGTATTAACTTATTTTAAGCAGCAGCACAACCAGTTGAGGTAGATGCAGTTATTATCTCCATTTTACAGACAAGGAAACTGGGGCACAGAGAGGCATAGAGAGATTCATTCAGTAACCTTCACTGACATATTACAGTGGGGGAAGTGGCTGAATCTGGATTCAGATGAAAGGAGCCTGGCTCTAGCATCCATATTCTTTATTGTGATGTTTTATTGCCTATGGAGTAGTGCGCACATTATTCCCATTCCATAGGCTTCTTTATTCATTCAGCCAATAGGAAATATGTATTACCAGGTGCCCTACACAGTTCCGGGATGTCACCATGAATAAGACCCTGTCCCGGTCCTCATCAGGTTTCCATTCTGGATGAGGGCACTGTGGCTAGGAAGTACATATGGAGTGAGGGTTGACTGGCCTGTATGAAGCAGCACTGGGACTGTCAGGTTTGACTCCAAGGCCAGTATCCTTAACCTGAGCCCATACTGCTTTCCCGAAGAGGTTCCATGTCAAAGGCCTTGGAAAACCTCATAAGGATGACTAGTGACACAGAAGCAGGCATTTCCCACTGTCCTCTCTCCTCTCCTTTCCATATTACTCTCCTGCACCTTCAAGTGCACATGGGTAAAATTTAGGCTGATGGCATCGCACAGGGCCAGAGAGACTGCTGAGGAGAACAAACCCCCAACCACCACCGACTGGGCATTTCTTTATTCACCCTTAAATGAGCTTAACTCTTGGTAATCTTACCAGAAACCCTAGTTGGTAATCCTCCCCTCTTCATTCTCCCTGACAATCTTCCCACCCCCACTTCCCCTAATTCAAGACCTTTGGGGTCCTTACAAGGGAGAAGTTCTGTCCAACCTCAATCTCTCCAGTGATGTCCCACTACTCTGGTCTGGGTCAGTCTCCTTGAGTCATTGGGACCATCGGCACCTTGTACATCCTTCCTTCTCACTGATTTAAATCACCCTGTTCCTCTCAGCATTCAGTCTAGATCTTTTTCTCAAACTCATATCCCTGTGAGGTCCTGTCCAAGTTCTTATTATCATGCTTCACTTGTGAGGCACAAAACTCAATATGGTTTACATTCAGAGAGGGTCAGGCCTGTTTCCAAGATCAGAGTAAGCCAGTCTGATGGCCCTTCCTAGCACACTTTCCGGTGAGGACACTGTGGAGCTGAGTGGTCTTGAGAGCCTCACTGTCTGTAGCCTGAACAAGTGCCAATCTGGGGATGGGCTGGTGGTCCTGGGAAGTGCAGAGACCTGGGGACCTAGGGACAAAGGTATATACAGGAGTCCCACAAAGGGTGCTAAAGCCAGGCTGAGGTTCAGCTCTCTCCCTCCACAATTCTGGGCCTGGGAATACAAGAACCCCTATCAGCTTTCAGAGACAACTGGGGGGAACGGAGGGCACAGGGCTTGGCTGCTTCATCCACAGTGAAGTACCCCTGTACCACACAGATGTGGGGTTCTCCATCGCTCAGGCCTCGGGGAGCTCTCTGAAGACCCCTTGGCTCATAAAATCCCATAGGACAAATCCAAAAGAGGAGGTAGGTCAGGGGCCTGGGAGGTTTGGTAAAGGGATTTGGCCCCTCCCTGTGTCATGTCACATGACTTTCTCCTGGGTCTGGAACAGCTACTTTTCAGGGATGTGGAGAAAAAGCAACAAGCTCATTCTTAAGCTTAGTCCAGATTCTTTTCAAGCACATGAACAGTTGGTAAATTTGGGGAAGTGATTCTAAGGAATAGGACTGGGGGCTTAGGGGTCTTGTAAAGATTGAAACGGGAAAGAAAGAAAAGCCAATCCGTGCATACTTTATGGATCTGATCATCACTGTGGGCAACCAGAGTTCAGTCTTAGTTAGGACCCTCTGAGGAATGCTTCTCTAATGCATCTCAGACTCAGCAGCCTGCAGGGTAGAAGAGGGAATTATCAGTTCAGCAGCTTCCACTTTCTGTTGATCAAGTGCTGTTCCTGGGGTGTCAACTTCCACACACACTTCCAGGTTCGCACGTGTATCAGATCAGTGGAGCACGTTCCTGCAGGCAGAAAGGGCAGGGAAGCCAGGAAGGGAAACTGAGGTCTGCTCAATGTACCAGAAGGTGTGGTGCTGCCAGATTTTGCTTGCCTGGCAGCTGGTGGCTGCAGTGATGGCTGAAATAGCAAAGCAGGCTGAGAATGTAGGTGGGACACTGGATTCAGAAGGAATTCTCCTTCCACTCCCCTCTGCCTTCAGAATCAGATCATAACTATCCTTCGAAGTTCAGTCCTCTGCCATGAAGATTTCCCAAAGGAATCTTGTCACAGCCAACTTTCCCCTTTAATCTCCTAGAGCACATTCCCCAATCACCACTTAATTTTTGCTTGATTTGTGCTACACACTACACACTACTATGGTTTTACTCCTTGGATGATACAGTAAGGGCAGAGGCTTCATGCATCCCCACTCATAGGCCTGGTAGAGTGGGGGACGTAAAACAGGCCTGTCAATTGTGTTCATTAAATAAAATGGTTATAAATGTTATTATCAATAAGGTTCTGCAGTTTTCAAATATTTGTTAGAAAGCATTTGCTCTTTCTTGCCACCATAGGCTAAGTTGTAGGAATAGAAGATGTGAACTTGGGTGAAGATTTTATTTAGGGTTCTGGATTTAAAATTTAGTCAGTGGAAGCATGTTACTTTCCTACCTCCCAAAGTCTTCAAGTTATCTTGAGCAGAAAATGTACCTGTGACCCCCTCTTTGAAGGCCTGATGTGTGCTGGACTGGATGTCCCAGCTGGTCATTTCTTCCTGTGCCATTGCTCCCACTTTAGCCTGGCTTACCCCTTCTTTCATAAACATTTTGGGGCCAGATCCACTCGAGTCATTGAATATTGACCCAGAGGCTTCTAGAGGGAACTCCAGTGATTCTCTTTCCCTATTTTTTTTAAATCATTTTATTTATTTATTTAAAGGTTTTATTTATTTTTAAAGGTTTTATTTATTGATTTATTTGTTTATATATTTATTTATGTATTTTAAAGGTTTTATTTATTTGAGGTAGAGAGTAAGAGTGAGAGAGAACACGTGCAGGTGGGGAGGGCAGAGGGAGAGGGGGAAGTAGGGGCGGGGAGCCTGATGCGGGGCTTGATTTCAGGACCCTGGGATCACGGCCTCAGCCAAAAGCAGATGCTTAACTGACTGAGCCACCAAGGCACCCCTAAGATTGCTACTGTCTTGGGACAGAAGTAACTGATCTTTTGAGAATTGAACCATTGACCTTAACCTCATTGGCGCAATGCTTTCATTAACACAGACTAGCCCATCATGTATACCTTGCTACCTAGACTAAAAGGGAGCACTGGACGTGAATAATAGAAGCCATAGGTAATTCAACCCAATAAACAGCTAATGAGGGCATATGGCATGCTGGCCTCACATTACTTGGGGGGTGCCCTAAAAAGACCATTACATTTGGTATCAGAAACCCTGGGTTTGAATCGTGGCTTTGCCACTTAATAGCTTTGTGATCTTAGGTCAGTCATTAGGTCAGATGTCGTAGTTTCCTCACGGATTAAATGGTACCAATAATTCTTTGTTTTCTGTGATTTTTTTTTTTTTTAATTTTTTTTTAAATTTATTTATTTGTCAGAGAGAGAGGGAAAGGGAGAGAGAGAGAGCGAGCACAGGCAGACAGAGTGGCAGCAGAGGCAGAGGGAGAAGCAGGCTCCTCCAAGGAGCCTGATGTGGGACTCGATCCCAGGACGCTGGGATCATGACCTGAGCCGAAGGCAGCCGCTTAACCAACTGAGCCACCCAGGCGTCCCTGTTTTCTGTGATTTTTGTGGGGATCAAATGAGATGCTACATGTGAAAGAACATTTAAATAGTTAAGTGTGAAATATTACTGGTGTTATGTAAAGATGAACAAGACCCAGTCTCTACCTTGAAGGTTCTTAACTTTTGGCTGAGTCTGACAGGGCTGAATTCCCCCACAGAGAAAATGTCTTTGAGGAACAAAATCAGGGCCCTGGCCCTCTTGAACGGAAGGGAACCTTCTTGTTGGAATAACTCTCCTTCCCTCCACAGGGGCCTCTCTGCCTTCCCAGCCAGGGAGGTGGCTGTTGATCTTAGGCCATCTGAACAGGCAGCAGCTAACTGCTAAGGAGGGGGCCCCTACCCAATAACACATAAACACACGGTGGAGAATTGACAGATATATTTGGGTAGACCCCCAAGCAGGACATATGTAGATGTTCTGGAGCAAATCATTCTAGACAAATGGTCTAAAAATCAAATTTGTCAGGACTCCTGGGTGGCACAATTGGTTAAGTGGCCAACTCTTTATTTCAGCTTAGGTCATGATCTCATGGGTTGTGGACTAAGCCCTGCATTGGACTCTGCACTCAGTGTGGAGTCCACTTGAGTTTCGCTCTTGCTTTCCCTTTGCTCCTTCTCCTCCAACCCCCCGGCTCACTTTCTCTCTCAAAGAAATAAGTAAATCTTAAAAAAAAAAAAAAAAGTCTAAGAATCAAATTTCCCCACAATTGCTAGCATGACAACCAGTCAGACCTTCAACAACTAATTAAGTTGTAGAAATATTAGTAGTCATGTACATATTTTGCTAGTACTTAAGAAAACACATGGAGGAAAAAAAGAAAGAAAACACATGGAGAAACTAGAGTTACTCAAGTTTGGGAACCCTGTAAAATGGTTAGAGTTCAGACAAGGTTGAAAAAAACTGGAGAGCTTTAAATAAAACCAAGGTTGGAAAGATTAGGGGATTTAATTCACTAGAAAAATCATTAAGCCAGGAATAAACGAGAAATAGATGAATACAAAGTTCTGTCATTTATTCCTCTGATATTTATTGAGTGTGAGGTGGCAGGCTACATTCCAGCTGCTGGGGTATGTAATAAATCCTTTTATCTGGAGGGAGTCCCCACCTGCTAGCTGCTAAAAACTCAGAGATGCACCCTTTCCCCCACCTGTAGTGGGGAAGCATGGTCCCCAAGTTATGTCCCCAACACACAAACACACTCTCTCTCTCTCCCCCCACCCTCACCCTGGGGAGAGGGCTGCCTACAACCAATGGCCATTGTTGGAGGTGGGGATAAAAGCTTAGCCCCCTTGCTCACTGGAGGTGGGACAGTCCATACTGTCATCAAGACCCAGAGCTCCCTCTAGGACCAACTTGAGGCTGGACATCAGTGGAACTCATGGCTGATTTCTCCTTGCCCTATTCAGTTTCCCTGGTTCCTAAGGGTTTCACTAGAAAGCACTCCCTCGATAAATCACCTGCCAAGAATCCTCACCTCCTTCAAAGGAACCCAACTTACAGCAAAGTATGACACTGTATAAATCAGAAGCAGTCTCCACCTTCTGGGAGCTTGTTTTGGTGGCAGATACTGACAAAGAAACAGGTACTTCCAATGTAGAAGTAACAGCAGTAGCATCAGGAAATCCATGGGGCTCTGGGAACAAGAGTGGGTCACAGAGAGCTTCTTGGCAGTGAACATTTCTGAGATGAGCACTGGAGTGTGTCTAGGGGCGGGCTGGGGAAAAAGGTGGGGCCAAGGATTTGCCAGACACAAGAATAAGGAGGTAGAGAGGTACAGATGGGAGATACCATGAGGTTTGTGCTCAAAATTGCAAGTGACTAAATGTGACTGAAACCAAGGGTGACAGCGACAAGAAAAGAGATCAGAGAGGTTAAAGTGGTCCAGGTTGTGAAGGGCCCAGTGACCCTTCACTGGTAACAAGTTTGTATGCATCCACGGCAAAGGGAAAACAGTGAAGGGTTTTAAGTGGAGAATACATGATATGACTTCTATTTTCAAAAATGTCCTGGGCTATAAGAATGGAGAAAGGACTTAAAAGGGCAAGGCTGGTGGTAGGGACACAACACCAGTCTATATTTCAGTTTTCATGGAACTGTCAATAGCATTAAAGAAAAACAGGTTCAAGTTCCAGCTCCAGCACTTCCCAACTCTGGCAAGTTATTTATTCTCTCTGGGCTTCAATTTCCTTAACCATGCAATGAGTCTGCTACCAAGTAGGCAAGAACATTGAAGGAGCTAAGGTATGAAGAAGATTTACTTACTTAATTAATTCACTTATTTATATATATGCATACATACATACAACACTTGGCACCCCAAAAGCTCTATCAGAATTATCTGTCATTATCCTGTGGTCATGGATACTAGAGCAACATCAGTGGGAATGGAGAGAGGCAGATGGGGCCAGGAGTTGGAGGAGGTGGAATTGGAAGGACACGTAACTGGTTGGATGTGGCAATGGATAAAGAGAGGTGTCTAAGACTTCTGTGTTAGGGGGCAGGTCAATTGCAGCGCTCTTCATTGTGATGGGACTTTAGGATGGGGTGAGGATGCTGAGTGGAAGCTCTGTCCAGTTCTGGACGTGTTGATTTTGAACATAGCCTATGAGGAACCCAGAGTGGAATTGTCTGGCAAGTAGCCACATGCGTGAACCTGAGGTTTCAAAGCGAGCTCTGAGCAAGAGGTCACTGGTGGGGTGCAGGAGAGAACCCAGGGGTATATCCTGAGAACAGAGGCAGCCCAGAATGGAGGTGTGGAGACCTGGCTTGTCCTCTCAGGGAACTCAGGGGCTGGTGGGGAAAGCAGATAATTAAACAGATTTTTAGAATACAATGGCTATGTTTTGAACTAGAGCTCTGGGGTGGATCCCAGGGGTTGTAGGAACTGAGGAGGGGAGCACCACTCCAAAGGTCAGAACTAAAACTGGAGATTGCCAAATGGGTGGGGGTAGGAAGGAAAGGGTGGAACAACTTGGAAAGGGTTTTTTAAATATGTTGAACTCAGAGACAAAATAACCAACTGTAACATCATAGCATTAGGAAGAGCTTTTGTGCAGTTGAGTTCCATGTCTCTGAGGCCGTGCTATTATGGAATCCTTGGGGTCCTGAGGGGCCTCTGCAATTGGTGCTGGCCATAGTGTGGGAAGCTGAAACCAAGTAGACACCCAACTGGAGAGAGTGTCTGTCATTGTTTTGCAAATTGGGACTGTGCGCAAGCTTTCTTTTGAAAAAACTGTGTTTACTCCCCTCCTCCCACCCCTCACCCCAAACCCCAAGCTATTCACTTACGTCAAAGCACAGATAAAGAATCTGAGGCCCAGAGAGGTTAAGTAACTTGCTTAATTTCATGCAGCTAATTAGGCATCAAGCTGGGCTGGCATCTAGATGTTTGATTCTCAGGCTGGTGTTCCTTCTTGTTCTCTCTGGGGCCTTATACTTTTAATTTCCCTAGTCTACATTCAATTGTATCTTGACATTTTTCTGAACTATGGTAAAAGGGATGTGTATTTTAAAATATCACAGGAATAAGGCATGGGAGGGACATTATGGGGGCAGCCATCAAAATCATTGACAATTCCTGGTCTTTCACAAAGATCTTTCATGATCAAAACCACTTTTGAGGGCGCTTGTGTGGCTCAGTCGGTTAAGCGTCTGTCTATGGCTCAGGTCTGGATCCCAGATCCAGCCCTGCGTCAGGCTCCCAGCTCAGCGGGGAGTCTGCTTCTCTCTCCCTCTGCCCCTTCCCCTCTTCATGCTCTCTCTCTAAAATAAATAAATAAAATCTTAAAAAAAAACAAAAAACAAAAAAACCCTCTTAGTTCCTATAATGGCAGCTGTAGCAAGTGAACCCAGCCAGAAGCCTCTCAGCCTTGCTGGGGACCCAGGCACAGCCTGATAGGGGCACGAAACTTTACCATGATCTCTGGTGGGTGATCATTCTCAAGAAAAGGTAGTCTCGTGACTCTCATGCAGATTTAGAATGCTCATGTTTTTCTCAGACATTTTCTTTTACTGATTTTTATTTTAATTTTCTTTTTAGATTCATTTATTTATTTGAGAGAGAGAGAGAGACAGAGAGACAGAGAGCACGCAGGGGAGAGGGGCAGAGAGGGAGGGAGAGAGGTCTCAAGCAGGTTTTGTACTGAGTGTGGAGCCCAACAAGGGGCTCCATCTCAGGACCCTGAGATCACTACCTGAGCGGAAACTAAGAATCCGATGCCAACCAATTGCACCACTCGGGTGCCCCTTACGGCTTCTTGTTTTAAAGTAATCTCTACACCCAACATGTGTCTCATGACCCTGAGATCAAGAATCACACGCTCTACCCCCTGAGGGGAGGGAGATGAAGAAGCAGACTTCATCCCTGAGCAGGGAGCCCAGGGTTGGATCCATGGACCCTGAGATCATGACCTGAGCCGGAGGCAGACACTCAACTAACTGAGCCACCCGGGCGCCTTGCAGAGGCACATTTTACAAACAAAAATGGGGATCCCACGTTCCTTGCCCTGCTGTGTGTATATACATATACACACAACAAAAATATACAGGAGTGTTTGCACACTTACACTCAAAAAAACAAAAGCTTCACAAAATCATACTTATCCTTATGACATCAATGTGTCCTGATTTTTTTCTATTCTACTATTTGTTACTGTTGGTATCTTTGTTTTTGTTTTTTTTTTCAATTTACAGCCCTTCATTTGCTGATAATTTTGTAAAACACAATAAAAATTAATTACTAGGAAATTGCAGTGAAAATAACCCCCCCAGATTTAGAAAATGCAAGCCCCAATTTTTTATTATTAGATTCAACAGCCATAAAACTGGATGTTGGGGCAAAGTCAAATTCCTATTAGAGTTTCAAATGCTTACTCTCACTTTCTGAGCTTGGTTCCCACACAGTGGAACAGTCATGGAGTCCACCAGCCCTTGAACTGCACTTTGAGTAGCACCAATGAGATGATCGCCAATTAGTAGGCAGTCCTGGGACATTTTTTTTCCAGAAACAGACACCCCCTAGGTCTACTTCCATCAGGGGTCTTACTGGGGCATACCTATGGCAATAGGAGAGAGACACGTCCCTGGGCCATCTGGCAACAGCGGCCTCTCAGTGAGTGAAAAGTCCTATGGACACCGGGGTGAGGACACTGGGGGGATCTGATCCCAGAGGTGGTCCTTCATCCTTATATTGTTCACCACAAACATGACCTGGCTATCCTCTCCAGATGCTCTTCCACATTCATCTTCTCGATGCTTCTCATAGTACCGACTGATTCTTTTTTGGAGTTTACCAGTTCAGATTCCTACAAGAACCTTATTGCCCTATTTAAATGTCACTTCCGTTGAGCTCGCTTGACAAAGTCTGGATCTACTGCCTTTCTGTCAGGAGTCGACTGTGCATTCAGTCAGAGAGCAGAGAGCAGGCTCATGTGGTAGAGAACATGGTCACCCTCATTCAAGGAGCAGCCTGGGGCTTTGTCCCTCAGCACAGTAGGGAACAGGAGGTCAAGGCCAGGTATCCTTTGAAGAAAAGATTGGCCAATCCAAAATAGATTTTACAGTTCTCCATTTTCAAACCTGGAGTCATCCTGAGATGTTACTCCCCAGGAGACTTAAGAAGGGCAAAGCTGTCACAGCAGTAGCTCTCATAGAACTTGTGACTCCACTAGAGCTAGACCACAGAGAGACACTGGAGCATTTACCCATGCTCAACAGGGGCCTTCCACATCTGTCTTTGCCTTTATGAAGTGTACGTCATGGAGCTTTGCAAGTCTTCACACTCACAGTTGAAACAATAGTTTAGACTCTCCCCCATAAAATGCAGTAGAACACCCTTTCAGAAGAATGACTATAAACTCAATGAAATATATAGAACAATGATGTTGTATGAGACACAAATGGTGGGCAGTGAAATTTTCTCCGCAAAGCTTAGAGAGAACTGTTGCTCAGCGTAAGTTATTCTTATCCAAGCCCATTACACATTAATCCATGTCAGGTACTTTAAGGGCAGCTCATTGGTGGTCACTGCGAGTTACGTCACATTCTGGAATGCCGAAGTCTGCTCCTACACCTCTTCCCTATATCCTTTCATTTATTTCATTTCATACCAAAATGAACAGGCATATTACTTGACGTTTAGATTTCCCAGGCTAGTCCACATTTCCCATATAGAAGATGTGTATAAAGTGCTTAATACAATATTGGCTGCATAGTAAGTACTCGATAAATGTTAGCTCTGACATACATATGTATTAAACCTATCATATCTAGATTACTTGAGTTATTTTGGGGGCATGTGGTTGTATTGCTGCCTGCTTAGATTGTAGCTATCTTCATTATTCAATATGGTTCTGCTTTCTCTTAAGTTCATAGAAGTGTTGTTTGCTGGGGTGGTTTCCACCATTAGTTTTTAAGCTCATCGGGGAAGGTCTTTTACAGCCTGGCTAACTCCCCACCGTTATTCGCACCAAGAATGCTCTGTGCACAGTGGGTACCCACACATGCTGCTGGCTGGCTGACTGATTGATATACTCCCACCTTCCCTCCACCCCATAATAAGCTTCCATCACTGCAAATATAAGAACCTCCTTATCTACATCTCCTGCCATCCAGAACAGTCTTCCTCCGTCTCCCTGCCTCATTGACTCATCATCTCATTTTACCCTTTCTTCCATTTCCTGGACCTTCTGACTTTGTTTTTCTCCCCAGACCATCATTTTAACTCAGGGCACACATTATTTAGTTTTAGAATGTGTTTCCCATTTGCTGCTATATTTTAATTAGATTGTACCCATTTTTATGGAGCCTACCAGGATAAATGAGTCAATGGCTCAAAGAACACTTGTGAGAAATGAAAAGCTCCATGCAGACTGTCAGGGAAATAAAATACATACTTGAGACCAGAAGCCGAATCTATGGGTGAAAAATCTTCCTTAGCTCACCTTTGTGAGGCTGCATCTGGGCGACTGTTTTTGGTTTAAAGATTTATTTATTTTTATTTATTTATTGAGAGAGTGAGAGCATGTGCTTATGGGGGGATGGGAGAAGGGGCAGAAGCAGAGGGAGAGACCCTCAAGCAGACTCCCCCACCCCGTGCCGAGCACAGAGCCCAATGCCAGGCTCTATCCCAGGACCCCAGAACCCCAAGACCATGATCTGAGCTGAAACCAAGAGTCGACGCTTAACTAGCTGAGCTACTCAGGTGCCCCTGGGTGAATGTTTTTTTTTTTTTTTTTTTAAGATTTTATTTATTTATTTGACAGACAGAGATCACATGTAGGCAGAGAGGCAGGCAGAGAGAGAGAGAGGGAAGCAGGCTCCCTGCGGAGCAGAGAGCCCATCATGGGCCTTGAAACCAGGACCCTGGGATCATGACCTGAGCCGAAGGCAGAGGCTTTAACCCACTGAGCCACCCGGGCACCCCTGGGTGAATGTTTTTAAAGGAATTCTCTGAATGCAGAGAGGGGATGGGGTGGCTTGCAGCCTTGGCCAGCTGGAAGAAGAAAATTCAGATGCTAAAACAGATCTGTGGAGTTAATGAAATTCACAGGCCTTTGCCCTAACTCTGCTTCAGTCTTGGTCTAGGAACAGACACCTGGTTCGAGCTCATTAAATGGCAGTCGTAAGTAAGGGAGTGGAAAAGAGGTGAAGTGAACGTCTTTGCAAACCCCTCTCTCTGCCCAGCTAAGCAGGTAGCTTCAGGAGGGAAAGTAACGCACACAACCTCTTGGCTCCGTGCTGAGTGTGGCATCAAGGTTCGTGCACATTTATGCACCTGCAGCTTTTTCTTAAATCAAGTCTGGGCTAATTACAGGATTTCATTGTATTTTCATACATATAATAATCTAGTTTACTCTGTAAATGATTCATTTACAATTCAATTAAACAGCCAAGGAGAACAAAATGTTAAAATAAACATGTGTTTAAATAAGATACAATATGTATAATTAGACAAAACACATACCTCTATCTTAGTGTTTGATTTGCACAATAATACAAAACAGGTCATTGGAGGCAATGCCAAATATCAGGGATTAGGCGACCTTTATGTTCCTGCCAAGCTGGAGAGTTTATGATTTTGTGATCTGAATGAAGAATGAAGAATTCAGTGCGTCATCCAAATGTTTACAGGAATCCAGCTGTTTGATGTCAGGTAGACAAAACACCCAGACAACTGACAGAGGCATTTCATTTTCATCCAGATGTTTTCCGGCATTGTGTTGATTCAGCCTGACACATAGCAAAGTTAAGTGACTTAGCCGAGACTTGTGACAAAAATCCTCTGAATATAGCGGTAATGAAGTTGTGTAGACATTTGCCATTGGAGCACCCGTAGCACCAGTATTTGGAAACTGCCTCCTAATGGCTTCTGAATCCATGAGATGAAAACAGACCATCTACTTCTCCCCATTCTCCAGTGTTTGCTGTCCTTCCCCCTCCCCTCCCACCCCCGACATATACCTCCCTAACCAAGGTCTGTGTTAACCTTGGCTCTGACCCATGACCAAGCAGGCCCCTCCATCACAGGGTGGTGCACAGTGGCTTTTGTCTCTGAAGCCGCTTCAGCTCACGGCGATTGCTGGGTCTCTGGACATCGTTATCTGGGCCGAGTGCCGGCCGGATCAAAATTTCTAGCCATCTTAAAGGCTGATTGCAGCACAGGCAATCACAGCCGCCATTCATCCTACTATTATCATGGTCAATAATACAACTCATCTAGATTTGGCTGTGATTCACAGGGCTGAGGTGACTGATGCTGACCAAAAGTCCTAGCCAGACTCCATAAATCTAAATTCTGTCCTTGGGTTTGCAGCTGCAGCTGCGGTGTGCAGAGTCCTGTGCTGTTTGCAAATCAGCCTCTTTGACTCAGAAGGCTTCTTCTGGTGGCTTTGCTCCCAGTGAATTTCCCTGTGCCTGATTGCTGCCCATTCCCTGTCCATCTGGTCCCTCTCATGCCCAGATGTCTTGGGCTTGACCATTCCATTGAAATGGTGCTTCTAAAACATCTTTCCCTGAGACCCTTCCTGGCTTCTCTTCTTCCAGCACCCTGCTCCCCCACTTCCTTTCCCACTGCCTCCCTCTAGCCCTCTGCACACACCCTGCTGTTGCTACTCACCCTGCCTGAGTCTGGATGGACTGGCCTTGCCTGTCCTGAGAGCTCTTTCTAGACCAAACTCCCTGTGCGACCTTGAGCAAGTCACACACTTCCCTGGGCCTCACTGTCCTTATCTCAACATGAGAGCATTGGACTAAATCGGGTCCGAGGCCCCTCCAGTTCTAAAATTATATTATCTCTCTAATACTGTTAGTGTTAGACTGGCTGCCTTCCAAGGTGTCACTGCTCATCATTCTATCTAGTTGTTATGCAGGGAGGTTTTTTTTTGGAGCGTGAAAAAAATGAGGCTCCAGAACTAATATCTTGAAAAGTGATAAAATATGTCTGCTACCCTTTTCATCCTCATGAGCCCCCTCCTTTTCTTCTCTGTTGAATTTAAAACTCAGAGACTTACATATACACATTATGACAGTTCTGTCACTTCCCCAAATTGCACGGTGAAAACAGGGAAAGGTGCAGGTAGGCTTAGCACCCTGAGTGTTATACAAACTGTGGTGCTTCTGGGCCCAGGCCGGGACCGTGTGGTGGCAAGAAGCTCTGCAGAGTGACACAGAGGGGCTGAGGGAAGGTACCCCGAGTGCAGGTGAATACAGGGAAGGAACATTCACCTGGAACATCCAATCAGTACCCTGTTTGGCGTTTAGAGAGGTCAGTTCCAGAAGGAAAAAAAAAAAAAAAGAAAGAAAAGAAAAGAAAAAAATTTAGCATACACACAGTGTTTAGAGGGTTCCAGATTTCCAAATGAACTGTCTTCTATGGAATTAAGAGCTGGTGCATTCCTGGTATGGATGGTCCAGGGCAGATCACATGAACGCATGTTTATATGGGTAACCTCAGGTGAGGGAACGTCCAGGGCAGTTTCCAAGTAGTCACAAAGGAGGTTAGTCTAAGGAGCAGGTGCTGGGATGGAAGAGAGAGCAAGTCTATACCTCCACCCTATGTGAAGGAGCTGATGGGATTGTTGCTGTCCTGGTTGTTTTCGTAATTTGAAACCACCAGATGATATAGTGATTGACCTTTCCAAAATTCCTGGTGACGAGTAAAACAAAATCACCTGAGGGACACCTGGATGTTCTGCCTTCGGTTCAGGTCATGATCCCAGGGTCCTGGGATTGAGTCGACATTGGGTTCCTTGCTTAGCAGGGAGTCTGCTTCTCCCTCTGCCTGCTCTGCCTGCTGCTCCCCTGTTCATGCTCTCTCTCTCTCTCTGACACATAAATAAACAAAATCTTAAAAAAAATAAAAAATAAAACAAAATCACTTGAGATTACCCTTGATTTTGGCCTCTAAGTTCAGGAATGATACTGAGTAACTCTATCTGTAAATGAAGTCATAAGAGATCAGACGTCTGTCTGGAGCAGAGTAACACTAAATGAGAATGGGACGCCCATCTCTGTTTGCAGCCAGCCAGAGAGGACACATGCGTTGCTGCAATGGGCTGTTGGCAGGGTACAGAGGAGGACAGGGAGGACTGAGTCCCTCCCCCGCCCGCCCGGGAACTCCTCACCCTCACATCTATTCCTCCTCTCTCCTTTCCCCCCGTTTCTGACACTTCTCTCCCCTGAATCCAGCAATCAAGAGCGTGCTTTGAAACTCTATTAGCGTTTTATTCCTCTCCAGATCATCCTCTCCGTGGCCAGGAGAACCTTTGGTCAGGATAGCCCCTCCCCCAAAGTTTCTGGAAAGAGCAAAAGCAAGAAGGGACAGCCAGGTGTTTGGGAAAGGAGATGCTTACCCTCAGCACCAGGGTGGTCACCAAGTCTCCTTTGGGTGCAGAGAATCGACCTAAAGAACCAAACTGGATTGGGCTGGAGTCAAGCTGTGGTTTGGAGGGGTGAGTATAAGGCTTTGGCAGCAGCTGCTAGTGGAGCCAAGTTAGGGATGGATCCGACAGAGATGATGCAGAATGCAACCCCCAGCAGGTCCTGGATTGCAGAGGAACCTCCATGTGAGAGGGTGTGGGGCAAATCTCAGCCGGAGTCCCCAACGGGACTTGGATACTTCAGGATCTCTTGACTGTTGTGGAGATGATGGGTCCAGAAAGGGGGTGAGGAATCTGGAAAAGTAGGGGTGATCAACTGTGCATAATTTTTTTCTGTTGCAAGGATTCTGCAATTTTACAGCTTATAAAGTACAATCGCAAATACTATTCCATGTAATTTTCACAATTACCCAGTCTAACAGAGAAGTAGTTATAATTAACTCTATTTTGCAGTTCCTTCATTCATTCAGTATTATTCTGAGAGCCTTTGATGTACAGGCGCTATGCTGGATCCTCGAGATACCGCAACAGACGGGACTACATCAACAATTGGAAAGTAATCGCGATGAAGTAATTGGCTCATTGTCAGGACTGCAGTGGGGTCATCGCAGATAGGTGAAGAATGTCTGGGGATGAATCAGAAGAAATATGGCTGGGGGGCGCCTGGCTGGCCCAGTTGGTGGGGTGTGTGACTCTTGATCTTGGGGTTGTGAGTTTGAGCCACATGCTGGGTGTAGAGATGACTTAAAAATAATACTTCTTTTTTTTAAAGAAGAAACACAGCTGGAAAGAGAGGCAGGAACCAAGTCTTAAAGGGCCTTGGAAAGGAAGGAAGATGAACAAGATGGAGAACAGAAGACACTAAGTTTTCTGACTTGGCCGGTTGGTGGCTAATCATGTGATTTTACTAGGCGAGGGAGTCAGGGAGGAAGAGCAGGTTTTGAGGGAAAGATAACATGTCACGTTTGAGACCTGTGTCACTGTCCCAAGTGTGGGCAGTTGGAGAAAAGTGTCTGAAGCTCAGGAGAGGAGCACAGGCTGAAGTTAGCTGTGGAGTAGTATTTCTATGTGGACGGTTACTAAGGTCAAGTGGGTGAGATTGTCTGGGGTGAGTAGATGGAGAGAGGAGAAACGGGCCCATGCCAGAGCTCCAAGGAGGTCTAAAAGTAAAGAGAAGAGAACCTACAAACAATATGGAACAGCATTGTTTCTGTTGCGAGAATAATCTTTGGAATCAGACATCTCAGGCCGTCTGTCTCTGGGTAAGTTGTTATCACCCCCGTGAGCCTTTGTCTCTTCCTCTGTAATGGGACAATAATAGTAGTCACCTTGCAGAATAGTATGGAGAAAATTTAGCAAAATTCTGGCACAGAGTAAGCCTCAATTACTGCAAGCTATGATGTTAATTATGTCTAATAAGAGTAGGAATGATAATAATGAGAGGAAGCAGCAGCCAGAGAAGCCAGAGGGTATCAGACAAAGGTGACGTAATGAAAGTTGAGGGGAGTGTTTGCGAAAAACTGGTCAGTCAGACCAAATGTGCTGAGAGGTCGAAGTAAAAGGCCAATTAGGGTCTATTGGATTAAGCTGTTGGTAGGACATTGATGACTTTGGCAAGGGATGTCCCACTCCATGGTCCAAGCAGGGGAGAGGCCTGGAGAAAATGACTGGGGAGATATGGATGCTCAGAAGAGTCTGGTGGCTTAGTCAAGGTCATGCAATGAGCACGACAACTCTGTTTTCCTATGGTAACCGAAACTTAGATCTCCAGACTCCGAATTTGGTTAGCTTTCCACCTGTGGGACCCAAACAAGGTGATTTAGCAAGTAAACGGGACTCCATGCCACGTTAACTGAGGAGAGAAAGGAATGAAAATCTTGGAAAGGATGGGGGTGGGGGGTACATCCTGCAAGGCGCAGAAGGTGGGAAGAGAAGTAATTGGGCAGACCTGTTCCCAGCAAGGGGAGGAAATGGGATATAAAGTGAACAAATATTTACTGAATGCCTGTCGTGTGTCAAGCATGTGGGGATGTTGAAGAAATAGACATGAGATGTGAGTCCTGCTTCTAGGAACAAGACACAACCATGTGGAAGCTTCAAGGCCCAAACAGTGGTTAAAGCAGCAATAGGAGGGCTGCCACAAAGCAATATATGGTTTATCATCAAATGAGTTGTAGCATACAATGAATGGACCGACTTCGCCAAGGAAGGCTCACCTGGGGAGGTAGAATTCCAACCTGCTGGCTTCATGTCACCGAACTGGCCTTCTTAGCAGGGGACAGGTACTGACATCTCTGGGAATTGTGTGATGAGAATGGGGTTGAGGGAGGGGGACAGGGAAACCATCTCTGCGGGACAGGGCCCAGATCTACTGGGCACCTCATAACCCAGCTACCCTCCACCTGGCTCAGCGTACGTGATTGTGTGTGTGTGTCTGTGTGACCAGAGGGAGGGACAGAAGAAGACACAGAAAAACAGACATATAGATACAGAGATATAGAGGAGACAAAAACATAAAATGAAAAATATCTGGCACATGGTGGCATTCATTGGATAAATGAACAGAAAGTCCAAGGAGACACATCCAAAGTACATGGGAAAGACTGAGCCACATTTTGGGAAAACTTCAGGGTCAAACTCAATCCTCACTCTTTTCACCTGTATAAATGTAGACAAGCTACTTCATTTTGGGGGGCTTTTTTTTTCCTTTGTCAGAAAAGCAGGGATAGCAATACCTTCCCTACTAAGCCATTGTGAGGCCTGAATGAGAGGACACATAATATCCAGCACACATTCTGGTCTGGAGTCTATGCTCACTAAATATCAATTGTCAATGACAGTTCAAGGTGCTTACAAATGGTCACCTTTTGCTGAACTTCAAGATGCTTTATAAATATTAGAGTATGAAACCTTGCAAGACACTGGAAAAGTGGGTAACAAATGTCACAATCCCTCTTTTACACATGGAGAGATTTGGCATTGAGAATCAGGGTTTCGCCAGAGGAATAAGCAATTCTGTGGGAGGATGGGGAAGGGAGGGGGAGGAAGCAAAGCCTCCACAAAGATTCTAGAACACCCGACTTCCTTCCCTTCTGCCCTCCAGCCAGCCCTCCAGCCAGCCAGCAGGTGGTGGCGTCAGATTACACTCCTCTTCCCTGCCCAACCACAAGCCCAGACTGGGGCTGGCTGGCAGGGGAGTTTGCAAAGATGCCGTGTAACCCTGGGCATTTCTTAAAAAATCAGGCAGCGTTAAGAGGATGATCTCTGATCAGACCCAGCATTGGCTCCTTTGGAGAGCAATCTACGAATCAGACTCTCTTTGGCAGCCTTTTCCCACCTCCTTGGTGACAGCTTGATAATAGCTGGTCCTGGTGGAATTTTCTCCCCCAGGACATTCCTGCAACTGAGTTGCTTCACCCTTTCAAAACACCAGTGAGCAGAGCCCAGAAAACTGAAACAGCCTTCTGGTCTCATTAGCGCGCTGCATTTCCCCGTTGTTCTGATTTGCTGTTGTGTTTCCTATGTGTGAATATGATCATTTGTTAAAGTGATCTATTTGTACGATTCTTCTCTTTAATTTACTCCCATTACTCAGCACCCGAGAAATTGAGAGAAGTTAGTGCATTGCACTTAAGATTTCTGGAGTCCTCTTTGCTGGGGGTGAGTGTGGAGACCCAGACCCCGAGGGGGCGCTCAGGGTCTGGACGCCCCTCTTGCCACCTCCACCTGCCCGTCCTCAGGCACGGGCACCAGTGAAGCGCAGCAAGAGTGTTTGTGTGTCAGAAATGAGCTCCTGGAGAGTGGACAAGAATGGAAAGTGGATAGGAATTGTGCTTCAGAAAGGCCTAGCAAGGGGAAGAGGCATGGAATATGAATGAGATGTGGGACTTTGAAGGGTGCTTGGCACACAGTAGGTGTTCAGTTCAAGTGACGATTGAACGTGGGGAGAATAGAACCAAAGCAGCCGCAAGAATGGGTTCAATGCTCAGTTCTTAGGCCTGAGACTTGGAAGGGATTATCTACCATTCAACCCTGGGCCATGGCCTAGCCCCCACTTCAGCAGGATAAGAATTTATGTATTTATATTTTAAAGCTCCAAAAAGTAGGAATACCTGGGTGGCTCAATTGGTTAAGCATCTGCCTTTGGCTCAGGTCATGATCTCAGGCTCCTTAGTTGGGGCCCCGAGACGGGCTCCCTACTCAGCAGGGGAGCGTGTTTCTCCCCTCCTTCTATTTTTTCCCTCTGCTCATACTCTCTCTCTCTCTCTCTCTCCCTCTCTCAAATGAATAAATAAAATCTTAAAAAAAAAATAAAGCTCCAAAAATTAGGAAACGGATATCCCTTCTTGCTTAGAACTCTGTACCTAATCCCTTATCAGGAAATTCTTCCCTCCTATGGGAAGCAAGCTCATTTGTTCTGGATCTGCCCTGAAATGAGATAAAGAGGTAAAATTTGTTGGCATTTTTGAGGGAGCCCCTATTTGCACTTACGGGTACATGGAATGACTCTTGCCTTGACCTTCACTTCTCTATAAAGCTAGCCTCAGTTCTTAGTGTTGGTCAGGGATCTTCTTAATGATGGTTCACATCGGCCTCTTGCCACGGCCACAGCTTCTGTCAAGGAATAATCAGGCTGGGTATGATGAGAAGACCGCTGATTTCTGATTAACAACAATAGCTAAACTCCTTAGCCACGTGCCAGGGCCACACAAGAGTCATCTCAGCTTATCGGTCAGCATCTCTATGAGGAAAGGTATTATTGTTATCCCCAAATTGTGGATGAGGAAAACAGAGGCACAGAAGAGGTTGGGGGACTGGCCCTAGGTCACACTACAGAGTAGCAGAGCCTGGATTTGAACTTGAGGTAGTCTGATGCCAGAACCACACCCCTGCAACCCTCTGGTGAAGTATTGCTACCCCTGTGTGCTTGTCGTGCCCCTCCTCAGCTCTCTGGCTGGCGATTCGCCATGAACTAGGCTCTTACTGTCTTTTCTGCTATTCTGCATACATGAATCTTTCTCCATCTCACCTTTTGGTTTTTTCTCTACAAGTTCTTTCCTTCATAAATCCATTTTCTAGATTACCTCCTGGGTGCAGGTTCTGTGAAGATCTGGAGGCATCTTACAAAGCCCTGATAGCCTGAGTGCCCTTTCCTCTTCTCATCTCTTGCCCTTCTTTATTTTATGCCACTGGAAACACAGTTAAGAAGGATTTTCAGGGTTTGACACTGAAAGCATCTCAGAAATGATCTGCCAACCCATTCACTTTACCCGTGAACACTTACATCTACAGAACTAATATGTGGCACAGTCTTGTCCTAATTCAAACCTCTTTGAGGTTTCTTTTTTTTTTCTTTAAGATTTTTATTTATTTGACAGAGAGAGCAAGCACAAGCGGAGCGAGCAGCAGGCAGAGGAAGAAGGAGAAGCGGGCTCCCCACTGAGCAGGGAGACCGATGCAGGACTTGATCCCAGGACCCCGGGATCATGACCTAGCCAAAGGCAGATGCTTAACCGGCTGAGCCATCTGGGCATCCCTTGGTTTCTCCTCTTGACTCCTTGCTCTAACCTTAGTACCCAAGTACATAATAGATAATCATTATCACTTGGCCTTCTGTATCAATCTGTGATTCAGTTTTTTAGTCTGTAGAATGGGAATAGTATTCATGTTTACCACTTAAGGTTCTAGTGAGGACTAAATGAGTAAATACATATAAAGAGCTTAGGTTAGTGTCTGAATTCATACATGTTGGTTTATTATTTTTTAAAATTCTACGTTAGCATATTTTATTAGTTAATTCTAAGCTAACGTTTCCAAATACAGTTGATCCTGGAGCAGTATGGGTTTGAACTGTGCAGGTCCACTCAAATGCCGGCTTTTTTCTTCTAATTTTATTTTTTAAATTATTATTTATTTTTTTCAAGAAGGGGAGGGAGGGGTCAAGGGAGAGGGAGAGGGAGAATCTTAAGCAGGCCCCATTTCCATGCGGAGCCTGAAGCAGGGCTCAATCTCAAGACCCTGGGATCATGACTTGAGCCGAAATCAAGAGTTGGGTGCTTAACCGCCTAAGTCACTCAGGTCACCGAGGCACTCCAGTATGTGGGCTTTTTCAGTACAACACTGTAAATGTATTTTCTCTTCCTTGATTTCTCATTAACATTTTCTTTTTTTCTAACTTACTTCATTGTAAGAATATAGTATATAATGTAATATACATGTAATATACACATGTAATATACAAAATATGTGTTAACTGTCATCCGTAAGACTTCTGGCCAACTAGTAGTATTAGTTGGCCATTAGTAGTATTAGTAGTTGGCTATTAGTAGGAGAGTTTTGGGGGATCCAAAGTTATATGTGGATTTTTGACTGCACAGTGCATTGGCGCCCCCAATCCCTGCACTGTTTGAGGATCAGCTATACTTTCCATATTAAGACATTTTGTCCAAACATGGACTTAAAACACAAACTTCTTCAACTGATCTTATGTTGTTATTAATATGTTAGCTAAAGATGTTGCATATAATTTAAAAAACACTGTGAAACCTTCCCAGGCCCCCTTCCCTAACTAGAGGCCTTGGAAAGGTCAGGTCACGCGTTTTCCTTTGCTTCCAAATATCCTGAACGTTGGATCATTAATGTTTCCCATTCCCACCCCTGCTATACTGGGGGAAGCTTGAGGGCATAGACTAGTCCTGTTCATCTTTTATTGTCAACTCTAAGCACTCAGTAGCTGGCACACAGTAGGTACTCTGCACAGATTTATTGTTGAATAAGTGAATGAATGCAGCATCTGCATATTTATGTTCTTCCCTCCCCACCCTTCTACCATGACCATCAACTTCTTTCTGTGTGTATTATACGTATTTTTTTCTGGCCTGACTTTTAAAAATTCTTTTTCTAATCTGTAATTGAGTTTATTTATTCATTTTGAAGATTTATTTATTTGAGAGAGAGAGAGTGTGCACCAGTGGGGGGAGGGCCTGACAGAGGTGGAGGGAGAGGGAGAGTCTCAAGCAGAATTCCTGTTGAGCACAGAGCCCACTGGGGCTCTCAGTCCCACAATCCTGAGATCAAGACCTGAGCTGAAATCAAGAGTAGGTCACATAACCAACTGAGCCACCAGGCGCCCCTCTACCATTGAGTTTGAAACAAAAATATAAACTGTCAAATGCAGCCAGATAGCTGGCTTACATAGAAACCATAAAAAGGAATGTGTAAGTGAAAGTCAATCAGAAGTCTCTGGGACGATACAGGGGAGAAGGTGGTCCCATAGTGAACAGATGCTGCCAGGTCTTTGAGCAGCCCTAACCCAAGACAGACAACAGAGCGGGTGGCTGAGTGTCAGCTTTGTAAGTAGATGCACCTGGACTTGAATGAGTAAGCTGACTTCTCAAGCTTCTACCTTACCACCAGCACAATGGGGTTGATAACTGGCACCCTTCTCCTAGGGCTCTTACAGAGTCTGAGGTCATTCAGGGCCAGTGCCTGGTACAATGAAGGACCTTGATAAGTATTTGCTGTAGAGAAAGGGTTGGCCCTTAACAATTCCCACACTCACCCTTGAGGACATCCCATGCCCTTAGTCCAAATCTGTCACCACAACCATCTGGTCTCTTGGTTTGACCTGAGAATGAATTCTGGGAATTGGTGGGGAATATGTCCTTCTCTAGGTGAATGATTGATCAATCTCTTCTAAAAGGAATTTCTCACTTGAGGCTTGAACCTGAGCTGGGTTCAGGCACAGACCCCCGCCCCGTGAGGACTTTCCCTCTCCTCTTTCTCCAAACATACAACATGAGATGCAGCCACCTGGAGAGAATCTGTCGGGAACAGCCAGGCATCTCTCAGCAAATAAAGAGCAATAGCCATCATTTTCATCATGATCATGATCATCATCATCATCATAGGTTAATAGGGCACATGTGCATTAAGGACAAATGTGAGCCATAAGCATAAGAATAATAATTTACAGGAAATAAGATCATTCATTTTAACTGTACTCGCCACTCTCCTGAGCTTCAGTGAAATTATACAACCAAACAAGCAGCAGACAGACACCAGGTTGAACATGGTTACCAGAAAAGCTCCCTGCCTTTGCTTTGTGATTGGCTGAGCGTCTCCTGAGGGCAGAGAGCTTTTTAAGCAGCTGGTGCAAATGGATGCCTTTCTGAAATTAACCAGTTGATGAATGTCACAGGCATCAGGCTCCATTCCAGGGTTGGGCCAGGCTGTGCTCAAACTGCGCGTTTCCCTCACACCCTTCAGGGTCTATGACTAACGAGGAGATGAATGGTAGGGATAGGAGTGTTGGGGGTAGGGGGGAATTGGAATTAGAAGGCAGCTACAAGATGCTCAGCCCTTGGGGGCTGGTGCTTTTCTCCCTTGTGCATCCTGGAATCTGTGTGCAGCCCCTGCCACGTCCAGTTTCTGGACACTTGTTCATGTAAGAGCAAGAGGAGGAGTACCTGTCATTTATGTATGTGGTACAAAGATCCTGTCTTTTGAGCAGGCGCACTTAACCCCGGCTCAGGTACTTATTCACTGTGTGAACTTGTGCAAGCTATTGTCCACTCTGAGTCTGAATTTCCTCATCTGCTTATAGAAAAAATAAGACCTGCTTTACATGGGGTAAAGCATTGAATATATATAAAAACATATTTTACACCACCTGGAACAAAGTGGGTGCTCAGTAAATGGTATGTTGATTATTGATAGTTTTATTGTTACTGAAGGAGCCAAGAAGGTCTGAGTACAGATATCAAAGATCAAGAGTGCTGCTGTTAAAGGCTTTTTTTTTTTTTGATTCTTCTCCTAAATGGGTCTGTCTTCTCCTTCCCTTCCTCCCTCCCTCCCTCCCTTCCTTCCTTCCTTCCTTCCTTCCTTTCTTTCTTTTCATTCTTTCATCTATCACTAAAGTATGGTTTACATACAAGGTGAATCCTTTTTTAAAAAACAGATACAGGTTTTGCCTATACTGAGGTGTTAGTAATGCATATTAGCATGTCTCGTTTTTTTATTCTTGACCTGAAAGAGGTGACGGGTTATAAGATGAGCTCTGCTTACATTGTGATGTTGCCTAAGGTTGAACCCATGCATAAGGGCCACTAACATGAGCCCAGTGGAGCGGGTGCCTGGCTGGCTCAGTTGGTAGAGCACACAACTCTTGATCTCAGGGTTGTGAGTTTGTGCTCCATATTGGGTGTAGAGATTACTTAAAAAAAAAAAAAGGCATTTAAAATAAATAAATAAATAAATAAAATAAAATAAAATAAAATGAGCCTGGTAGAGTACTGTATTTTACACAAATGAGACTAGTAACTGAGTTTCTCTAGTTAGGCTTTTGGAATGAGATCTACACATGCAAATGCTGGTCAGTCCTGTTGCTTCTGTCCTGATGGAGTAGCAGGGTAGGGCTGGGCTGGTCCTAGCTTTACCACTCTTCATTTGGCTCTGGCCAGGTATCTCTTGTGATCCCAGTCTTCTCGTTTGCAAAATGAGAGGATTGCCTTTTAACGGTGACAAACCCCAGGAGTGAAGAAGTGGTTGGAAGAGCAGATGAGAGATAAGTCCAGGCCAAATTGCACAGGGCCAGTAAATCTGGTTATGAAGAGTAGCAATTTCTGCTTCCCAAATGACCTTAGGAAACCAGACTCAATATTTCTGAGGCCACGTTGGAAATGTTAGAGCCCACTCCTGAGTAGGCAAAACTATGTGCGTGTCACCCAAAGAAGCAAAGTTCTTATAAGGCTGAAACTGCCACCCAGAGAGGGAATTCGATTTCAAAGTCTAGCCACGTGGTGCACCTGTCTCCCTCTTCTTTCTATTAACACAGGCTGCCCCTCAAACATCTATTGACCATTAATTCATGGCCAGCAAGTCAGCAAACTTGCTGGTACTAGTGTTCATAACCTAAGAATTTATGCAATAAATTTTATTCTTTTTAGGGGTTGTTAACCTATCCCAAGGCCAATTGTTGGGCCTGGCAAGGTGATCTTAAAGTGTCTACTTACTATTCTGGCCACAGGCTCTATTACCTAGAAAAGTCCTTAATGAAAATGGTGAAATAAATAAGCAGTTGATTGGGGGTGCCTGGGTGCCTCAGTGGGTTAATGCCTTCGGCTCAGGTCAGGATCCCAGAGTCCTGGGATCGAGCCCCGTATCGGGCTCTCTACTCACTGGGGCACCTGCTTCCTCCTCTCTCTCTGCCTGCCTCTCCGCCTACTTGTGATCTCTGTCAAATAAATAAAGAAAATCTTTAAAACAAAAACAAAAACAAACAGTTGATCAACATAGACAGTTATAGGAACACTGATGGACAGCAGCTGGTACTGGACTTTTCTATGACGAGTAGGTCCCTCTAATAATACTCTCACCCATGTGTTCCC
Organism: Mellivora capensis; assembly: GCA_004024625.1. NCBI lineage: Eukaryota > Metazoa > Chordata > Mammalia > Carnivora > Mustelidae > Mellivora > Mellivora capensis. The sequence continues at coordinate 24,389 of PISX010002009.1, read as the reverse complement.
TTGGCCCTTGACCTCTGCCATGGTGTAGTTACGATGTGCACTGAGCCTCTTCTCAAGTCCAGTTCCTCTGTGCATGACTCAGTGGCATCGAACAAGAGTCCTGGAATCAGAAAAGCCAGTTCCTGTGCCCATTTTGCTGCTTACCTTCTGCATGACCTTGGGCACAGATGCTCCCTCTTAGCCTCAGTTACATCATCTGCAAAATGGGCGATACCAGTGCCCTCCCAGGTATGAAAAAACAAAACCCAACTGAGTAAATCTGAAGATCTAATTGGCTTCATTAACCAATTCATTAATCGGGCAGCGTCCTGTTTAACCAAGTATAAAGGTGCTTCAAGGAGATGTCGGACATGGAAGACTTTTATAGGAAGGACAGTGGGGAAAGAAAGTTATAAGCAAAAGAAAAGAAACAATTGTTCCAGGCCCGATCACATTCCCTTAGGGGGAAAGGCAGGGGGTCTTATTAGGCGGATTACCTCATGTTCCTTCAGGAGATTGAGAGGGCCCCCATGACAAATTACCTCATTGGTGTTTATCAGAACATTCCTGACTGACAAGCTAACACTTACTTGGGGGAAGGTTGGAACTGCAATTAGGTTAAGTATTAAACCTGGGGTTTGGTGACTTGGCCTGGCCCAAGAGATGCCATTTTGGGCCTCTGGTTTTCTTTTTAACGCAGGCTGGTTGCGAAGATCAGTCAAGGTCACCTGCAGGAAAAAACAAAACAAAACATTGCAAACTCTAGGGCTCAGTGGACCTGCAAGCTCCTCGCAGCCTGGCCAGTGATTTTGGTTTTTGTTATACATGATATGTAATGCAGTGGTTCGCAACCACATAAGAATCATCCAGAGAGCTTTTAAAGAATACGAGGGCTTGGGCTCCACTCCCAGATAGGCTCATTTAATTGGTTTTGGGTGGAGCCCTGACGTTGGTATTTTTAAAAGATCCCAGGTGATTCTCCTGTGCAGCCGGGACTCAGAACTACATTTGGCTCCTAGCCGGAGGCTCACTTCTGCTGGATGAATGAATGATTCTAATTATGACTTCCTCTCCTTGCCCTTTGGAGGAGTATGCTTTGTACCGGAAGGAAGGATGTTTCCTGTGTCGGCTTACACTCAGGTGCCTGGCTATTTCTAGAATTGCTTTGCAAGAGCATCTGGACTTTCATGTTTGGAAGGTGCTCACAGTGACTGACATACTGGTGGGCAGAGCCTCTGAAGGCTGGGGTCAGGGCAGGGGACGCGGGGGAGCCTTGCAGCTGCTGTTTGGCCACTGGGCTGGCATCTCTAAGTGGCAGCTGGCCAGGCTTGTGGTAGGTGGAAGAGAACTGGGTTTCCCTGGCCTCTGATCTCCTCCTGCCAGTTAGGTCAGGTCAGCCTCTGGCTATGTTACATGCTTTAGGAAGTTCCCGGAGGCTTTCCCGCTGTTTACCTTGTGGAGACAGTTCAGTCAGGGTTTTTAATGGAACAACTCAACGTGAAATTAATTTCCTGGGTGAGCTGGTCCTGAAAACGCATGAGTGTTATGGCTCCAACTTAAAGAGATTTCTTCATTTCGGCTTTTGACCCCTACTTCCTTCCAGGAAGATTCTTTTAGAGTATTCCATCTGCCCAAGAGTGAGTGCATACGTGTGTGCCTGTGTGTGTGCGCATGAGTCTTTTTCTCATACACCAACTTCACCATGTTTCTTTTTTTAAATTTATTTGTCAGAGAGTGAGCGAGCGCACCGGGAGCAGAGGGAGGAGCAGGCTCCCCGCTGAGCAAGGAACCCGACGCAGGGCTCGATCCTAGGACCCCAGGATCAAGACCTGAGCGGAAGGCAAATGCTTAACTGACTGAGCCACCCAGGTGCCCCTACACTATGTTTCAAGACATCAATTTACTACAAAGAGGTGTGTGGGAAGTCCTTCTTCCTTTTCCCCACCTCCAGGCCAGTCCACTTTGAGCTTTCCTCCAGAATTCCTTCCAGATTCCTCAGTCAGGAGCAGCCACTCCCTTCAGAAATCTGGGGAGCCCTTTTTCATGGCCCTTCCCACATTCTCATTTTTTGCAAGCACTTCAAAGAAAAAGGGTACAGTGAAAGCACAGGCAGAGCTGAGCTTACACTCCAGCGTTGCCACTTATTTGCTGGTTGGACTTGGGCAAGTGAATTAACCTTTCTGGTCCTCATCTCGAAAATCAAGCCAAGGAAACCTGATCTGGAGGATGGCTGGGAGAAGAAATGAGCTAAGGTAAATAAGGTGATTCAAGCAATGTCTGGAGCAGAATGGTGGTTGCCACTGGGGACAGGGCTCCCTGGTGTTCTAAATCCCCCACACTCCTTTGTCCGTTGAAGGAGTTCCACACATACCCACTGATTGGGGGTGGGTGAAAAGATCCTGGGATCCAAATTCTAGGACACCGAGAAGGAAGACACACTCTTTCCCAGCCACCCTGTTAAATTAAAAAGATACATAACACATATATATCCTACAGTTTTCTTTGTTATGTTTCTTTAAGTGCTCTATAGTGCTGTTTCCATCCTTTACTCTGAGGCAGGGAATTACAACCAGACGGGATCCTTTGGGGGTAATGACTTAAAGCTGCTTTGTGAGGATGAGCTAGCTCAGAGAGGAACCAGCGCCTAGTCAGGAAGAGAGGAAGGCCTGGGCATTCGGCAAATGTTTCCTAAGTGGCAGGCCTCTTCGCTCCGCCAGCTTACCGACGTAACATGATACATGGCACCGCAGAAACACTAGTGCCCATTGTACAGACCAGGACAGTGATGTTCAGACAAGCTGGGCCATTGGACCAACAACACAAAATGGGACACGGCAAAACCCGGGATTCTTGGCTCCAAAACCCTCTCACTTGCCATGATATCACACCGAATTTTGAACCAGAGGACCTGCGGTAGACTTGTGATTGGCACTCTCCAGCCCATGGCCTTCACCTTTCTGAGGCTCCAATTTCCTCCCTGGCCTCAAGGGAGGGAGTGTTGGGCCACGAGGTAATGACAGCTGGTTCCCCTGTCTGGGTCTTGGTGGCCAGCCTGTTGTACCTGTCACGGCTAGTCTCTGCAGCCCTCTAGTGGTGCTTTGCGGGACACCGAGTGGCGCCTTGCCTTCCCGTTGCCATATTCACAAAGGGCAGATGCGGACTCCCAGGGCGTCTGGGAGCTCTGTGTCCTAAGGCCTTCGCTGATGACCAAGACAGATGATGGGGCTCAGAGAGGCCCTAGAGACAGAGAGGAAGAGACTGGTTTCTAGAGCTTGCTATTTTTAAAACTTTTGGTCCTGTCTGTTCTATGCTAGATCTGGAACTCTCACTCACTCTTGAATGATAAAGAATGAAAACTCCACATATAGATTAAAAATTTCATTTTAAATCCATTTGTGGGATGTACATATACCCGCCCTTGTTTGCATCCCACCAGCTCTGTACCATCAGGCCCTCTTGGCGTCAGAGGGAGTGCCGGTTGCCAGCACACATAGGTTCAAGGTCTGGCTCTGCTGCGTGTCCACCAGCTATGTGACGTCACTGGTCATTTCACCTCTCTGCACCCAGGACTCCTCACCAACAAAATCAGGAGTTCGGTGGTAGAACCTTTGCAAAGTTTGACATCTTATGCACATTCCTGGAGTGGCTGCTTCTTTAGAATGGCCGATTTTTACCATCCCATCCAATCTTTCCCTTTGCTATTCTTGCCAAGGGAAACGTGCTCTTCCGAGAGCTGGGATAGCGGATGTTGGGTAAGGATATTATTTGAAGCTATAAGCAGAGTACAGGTAGCAAGCATGGCCACATGTACCATCTGCATGGGGAAGATGCCCACTTCTCCATTGCACCTTTTCCCTGAGATCCAGACTTAGTCCCTACCTGTATATTCCATTTGGAAGTCTAACAGATATTTCAAATGTAGCATGGCCCAACAGAACTATTGGTTCCCCACTCGCAAATATATTCTCACATCTCAGCCTTCTTCACCTTAGTCAATGGTACCACCATCTACCCGGGCACTCCGAAAGCCCCTTTTTTCACTCACACCCCAGCATCTAGACTTTCAATAAACTCTTTGGCTCTACCTCTAAAATATATCTCAAAGCTGACACTTCTCCTATCTCCACTGGCTGCTAGAACACATCATCCTCTCTCTACCTGGGTTACAGCCACAACCATTTAGACTTCCACACTTTTCCTGGAAGTCTCAGACTTCCACGCTTTTCCTGGAATCCATCCCCCACCACAATCATTCCTAAAAGCAGAGCAGAGCACCCCCTTGCTTAAATCCATCTAGCAGTTTTGCCTTTGCACATAGAATCCAATCTAAAGGCCTTATTTTGCTGTTTCCCAAGCATCCTCCCATCCAACCCTGCCACTCTCACCAGCCTCCCCTTCTTCCACATGTCCATCACTCATCTCATGTTGCTTTGGCCACCCTGGCCTTCCTCTGTCCTTAAGATATCACAGTCTTTCTCTTCTCAGGGCCTGTGTGGGCCTCTCTGCCTCAGAGTCTCTTCCCCTAGATCTTGGTATGCCCCTCCCCCCATCATCAGCGTCACCTCTTCATCTCCAATGTGACCTCCTCTGAGCGGACATCCCTGGCCACTTCACTGAGGCAGCCCTCAGTCACATCCCCATATTTAGTGTTCTTTCTAGCCCTTACACATGCCTGTGGTATGATTTTATTTATTTGTTAAGAGTTAACAGGACTCATAGCATCTGGGTGGCTCAGTCAGTTAAGTGTCTGCCTTCAGCTCAGGTCATGATCCCAGGGTCCTGGGATTGAGCCCCACATGGGGCTCCCTGATCGGTGGGGAGCCTGCTTCTCCCTCTCCTTGTCCCTCCCCCTGCTTGTGCTCTCTCTCTCTCTCTCAAATAAATAAACAAAATCTTAAAAAAAAAAAAGTGTTTACAGGACTCTCCACACTCTACTATAAGCCTTTTTAGGTCAGAGAATGTACTCATCTTGCTCACCAGTGATTCCTCAGGGCCTTCCCTTGTGCCTGTCACAAAATTGGTGTTCAAAAATATTTGGTGAGGAGCTAACTGACAAGCTGGTGGGCACCGCTTGCTTCACTAACTCTTAACTCTACAGAGTTGGGTTCTTCATCCCAGCATGCGCTTTTGTCATCCAGAAGAAAAACATTTTCCAGTCGTGGCACCTTTCCCCATGCCAGTCTTAACTGAACACACTTTTCCAGAAAACCTGCTCTGGGCTGGCAGAGTTGGAAACAATGAGGGGACGTGTGTATGTGTGTATGGTGAGTGTGTATTTACGTGTGCCTGCGCATGTGTTGGTGGGGAGGGCAGGGATTTCATTTTAGGGTTGAGCATGGTAGATGATTTTCAGTTGCCTTATCCACTGCTGGGAGCCTAACTTAGTGTAAATAAAGCACCAGGTGGCAGAGGGGAGTGTTACTGCGCTTCCTTCCCAGTAACTGCGTGTTGTGCGAAGTGGACAGTTAGATACCACCCCTGCGCAGAGAGCTTCCAACCCATAGATGGATCTGTTGTCCTTACATAAAGGTCTATATCTTCATTATCACAAACGTATACACTAAGTGCCCTTCTCTGCAAGATACTAGGCAAGGACTATAGAATCTTGGCAGATGGGGAGGAGGAGGGGGTCTTGCTTTGTGGAGATAACGGGAATGTGGATGGCTGCACAAGCCTGGAGCAAATAAAGGAATGGTCACATATTGTAATTATTTGCTGCTTTGCTGTTCAGTTTTTTGTTTGTTTGTTTCCTCCTCTATACTGAAAGTCCCTTAAGGGGAAGGACGAGACTTTTCACCTTTGAACTCTGAAATACAAAGCAAAGAGCCTATGACATCAAAGGGGCTTAATAAATATTTGTTGATAGCATGAGGAAAAAAAGTTAAAAAAATAAAAATGAGAAGGGAAAACAATGAATATTGTACAGAAAGAAGTTAGGAGCATGCCTTGTGTGAAATGTATGAGGTGCACGCTCTTGACCCCAGTTTATGGTCACGTCCTTCTTTCGCCTTTTTCTTTCAGGCAAGAATCCAGCCATGCCTGACTTTAGTGGAATAATGGCCATTTAGAGCTTTTTAGATCAGGAAATCCAGTTGAATGAGTGAGATTACTAGCCAGAGAAAATCCTCAAGACATATTTTCATTTAGATGTTCAGCACAGCCCACCATTCCTTTTTTTTTTTTTTTTTAAAGATTTTATTTATTTACTTGAGAGAGAGCACAAGCCGGGGAAGGGGCTGAGGGAGAGAGAAGCAGGCTCCCCACTGAGCAGGGAGCCCAATATGGGGCTCGATCCCAGGACCCTAGGATCATGACTTGAGCTAAAGGCAGATGCTCAACTGAGCCACCCAGGTGCCCCACCGCCCATCATTCTTAGTGGTAAAGAGCATCAGTGTGCACCTGGAGACCAGATTCTGTGTTTTCAATCTTTAGCATCTTACTATCTTTATTACTGCCCACACCATGAAAGACAAAGGGCATGCATCTTACTTCTCACCCCTTGAACTTCTGGAGGTGAGTTTCCCTTCATGTACTTTTCATGTCAACGCAGTGCCTCCCAGTCCCACAGCAGAGGGGTCCTAGAGCATGTTTTCCCTCCCTGGGTGAAGAGGTGGTGAGATGGGACAGAGGCAACTGACAGGCTTCAGAAAGAGGAGAGGCAGACAGGAAGAGAACCCCAAGCCAGAGACAGCTGATGTCCAGAACAAGAGACAGAGGAGGACACTGGGAAGAAGGGACATGAGAGTGTCTGCAGGAGCAGCTTTCTCCAGGTCACCTGCCGAAACCTGCAAGTGCAAGTTAGATTTCAGATTAGATTTATATTCTGTTCAATTTTATTCCTAAATATAGTTTAAATTCCAAGGACAGAATCACTCCTATGTATCCTCTCCATCCCCAAATCCTGTCTCCTCCTCCAGTCCAGGGAGTCTGAATTTGAACTTCCTTTAGCAATAGGGAAAGTCTTTCCTTCCACAATAATGGATTAATACTTAAATAAATAAATAATGGATTAAAACTTAAAAATGCCAACAGAGGTAGCACATTGGTTGAATGAATGTCAAAACATACCTCATTGCTCCTTTCTATTGTTTGCAGGGAGGGGAAAGGAACCATAAAAGAAAAAAAGCAGGAACTGGGGACCCTGGCCAAGTGGTTTCTCTTCATCCCTGTGTTAAGAAGAGAGGCTGTGGACCAACTCTCTCTGCAAAGAGCAATGCAGGCATTTTAGCAGTTTCTAATTTCTATTTTCCCTTCATCTGTTCTCTTTTTATAATAATCTCTAAAAATGAACACAAGCATATTCTGAATTATGGATGATTCTCTCTTTTTCAAAGATTTTATTTTTTTATTTGACAGGGAGAGAGAGAGCACAAACATGGGGAGCAGCAGGCAGAGGGAAAGGGAGAAGCGGACACTGCTGAGCAGGGAGCCCGATGTGGGACTTGATCACAGGACCCTGTGATTATGACCTGAGTCAAAGGCAGATGCTTAGCCGACTGAGACAGAAAAGATGAATATAGCCTTCTGATTTTGGTGCCTGGATTTGTGTCTGTTTGTGATCACGTTCTTGCCAAGTGAAGGCCAAATAATACTTCCGAATCATCTATAAATGAAGGTTTCTGCTAGTTCAGGAAAGTAAAAGTACTGGGAAAATTTTCTTCACTACCATGTGACAGGGAAAAATAGAAACGTCAAACTTGAAAGAATCTGCACATGTCAGTGAGTATAGCATTTGTATAGTATTCATATTTTAAGTGTTTTCCTTGTATTCTTTGCTCATGTTAGCTTACTACAGTTCAATGGAAGAAAATAAGTCAATATGCGATAACTAATTTGCTTAAAAGAATTAAAAAAATTTTTTTAAAATTTATTTATTTGTCAGAGAGAGAGGGAGAGAGAGCGAGCGAGCACAGGCAGACAGAGTGGCAGGCAGAGGCAGAGGGAGAAGCAGGCTCCCTGCGGAGCAAGGAGCCCGATGTGGGACTCGATCCCAGGATGCTGGGATCATGACCTGAGCTGAAGGCAGCCGCTTAACTAACTGAGCCACCCAGGCGTCCTATGCTTAAAAGAGTTTTTTTAATTAGTTTTTTTATTTGGGAGGGCTGCACCCCTACATTGATTGACCCATCCTTATTTGTGGTTAAATGAGCTCCATTTAAAAAAGAAATTTATCAGCAATGATATGATGATTTAAATGCAAGTCTAGTCTACGGCCATACCACCCTGAACGCGCCCGATCTCGTCAAATGCAAGTCTATTGTGCACAAAGTCAGAAAAACCAAGTTAATAATAAGATGTTATGTTTTTACCAAAAAGCCCAGCATTGGCGATTTTGCTTAAACAAAACCATACTACATGTCACATTAACTTAATGCAATTTGAATTTTACTGGGTTTGCTTATATTTAATTTGTAAATTGATTTTGGTTTTATAGTTATTTATATGAGAGCTGTATGCATAAGGAGTGTTTACCCCTAATTTTATGATTGTACATATTTATGCAATTTTATAATAAAGTCATCTAAGTTAATATTTTATATGTCACATAATAGTTAAGTTTGAGATGAATTCCCTGGACGAGACTTCCCAAAGGTTGTTGTATGGAATGATAGTCCCGGAAAAGAAGCAACCACAACAAAATGCAACCACAACAAAATTAACCTATACATTTAGGAAATTCATTACAGCTCCCCTTTGGGAATTCATAGATGTCAGTATACTTTTACATGAGAAAACTGTTTAATTTTGTCTGCAGTTTTCCAAACCTATTTGACTACATAAAACTATTTTTCATGGAATAATCACTGAGATCTTATGAAATTCTCCAGAACACAGTAATGAAGAATTGTTCTAGACTAGGCAAAAGCAGATCACACACTTCTCACTGAGGAGGTTAGCAAGATAACCAAGTCTGAAGCTTTGATGGGAATGTGGCTCCAGGAGGTGAGAAGAATTAAGAAACAGGAGTGTTTTCTTCTGCAAATGTTCATGATTCCTCTAAGGAAGGAAAGGTTGGGAGCATACTGAGTGTCCAGACTGACTGTATGGACTGCTGTCCAGTCAACAGCCACACTTGATGAGGACCACTTATAGAAGGGAGAGGCACGTGGACAGGGATGCTCTCTTCAGGGTGGCCTAAATGAGTAGATATTGGTGAAAGTTACTACAGATTTCCATATTTGTCCAGATGTCCAAAGATGAAATGACTGCATAGCACATGTGCTGTCCCTGAGTGGCTCAGACAAAGGCTGAAAGGCAATGTGGATACAATTCAAGTATCAGTTAAGTTGTTGGGCTCAATGGTTTTTAACCTTGAGTTTCTATGAGTCAACACATTTGTGATCAAATTTAGATATGTACCCAAGATAACAATGTACTCTACAGGATCCTAAGAACACGTAAGTGATACTGTATATTTAAAATGCTGACTCCTTAAATCGTTCCAACACCCCCAAAGAGGGGGCCACTGATTTTATCCCCACTACATGGATGAATAGCTATGATGAGGAAATAGTCATGCTCATCACTGTCCCTTTAAATTAATGACCACAGATCTCAAGTGGGCATTGATGCTGCCCAGCTATCAAACTACATCTCTCTTCCATTTACTCTTCTCCAGCATCTCCCCAGTCCCCACTCTCAGCCAATCCTGGTACTTCCTGTGTCACAGAGAAAATTGGAGTAATCGGAGGAACTTCCACAATATTCCTACCAACTCCCATGTATTCTGCCTCCCTACTGTTCCCCCGGTTGAAAGACCTACACTCCTAACTAGACCAACTCTCCCATCTGTGCACCAGATCCCACACTCCACCATCTACTCAAGGCCATCACTCAGTATTGCCCCTTCTTCCTCCCACATTATCAATTGTCCTGTGTGACCAGTCATTTTCATCATATGTGTTCTGTCATTTATCTTTGAAAAACTTCATTTCTTTCACCCTTGCCTTTCTTAACCCCATGCCCCTTTCAGCTGCACCACATTTCTTTGCTTCTCTTTATAGCAAATGCCTCAGTCAGCTAATTGTTAATGCACCCAGTTCCTCTCTTCCCATTCTCTCATAAACCGATTCCAGTCAGGCTTTCACCTCCACTCTGCCACTCAAACTGCCACTCAAGATCACCAGTGGCTGCCAGACGGCTAGATCCAATGGACACATCTTATTCCTCTCCCCTGACCTATCTACAGCATTTGACATCATTGGTTATTTCTTTCTCACCTTCTGTGCTTGGCCTCCTGCTAACACACTTTTAGCTCTCTTCCTCCTTCCCTGGCTGCTCCTTCTCTATTACGTTGGCTGGTTCCTCCACTTCCTCCAGACCTCTTCATCTGGAAGTGCTCCAAGGTCCAGGTTTTGAACTACTTCTTTTCTAATTTCCCTGGTCATCTCACCTAGCTTTATGGTTTTAGAATGTCACCTAAATGCTGTGGACTCCAAATTTGTCTCGGGCCCACACCTTTCTCTTGAGCTCCAGGCTACTTGACATCTCCAGCTGGATGTCTAATAGATATCTCAAATGTAAAAACACTAAGGTTCAGATCTTTTGCAGTGAATACAGTGCTGCCCTGTCCACAACCCCTTTCAGGACTGAGGCTCCTATCTCACTGACTCACAGGAAGGCCCTGCCTAAGAACTGAAAGGAGCTGTCTTGCCCAAGGTCACATAATCCTTGGAGGCACCTCTCTACCAATGCCTGTTTGATGTGGGAGCTACAAAGGCCCCAATGTGAGACAAATCTTAAGGGTCTTCTAGCTCTGCATGGGATCAACAGAGGCCTCTGTCAAAACTGAATCACTTCTCTCTGCCTGACCCTGCTTCTCGCATTCTCATTACAGGTGGGCTCCTGCAATATGAATCCCTGTCTCAGATCTGTTTTCTGGGGAATATGGCTAAGATAGTAAATATTGAGAATATTCCTAGGAAACAGACTCTAGAAAATGATTTTGGAACTAGATCACCAGCCTATTGACTGGGTGTGAAAGCCTCATGACTTGTGGAAGGTGGTGTCCTTTGTATAGTGGTTTTTATTTGTTTTATTTATTTTTTTATTATGTTATGTTAGTCACCATACAGTACATCATTAGTTTTTGATGTAGTGTTCCATGATTCGTTTTTTTTGTGTATAACACCCAGTGCTCCAAGCAATATGTGCCCTCCTTAAACCTATCACTGGGCTAACCCATCCCCTCACCCCCAACCTTCTAAAACCCTCAGATTGTTTCCTGGAGTCCATAGTCTCTCATGGTTCATCTCCCTCTTTGATTTCCCCTCTTCATTTTCCCCTTCCTTCTCCTAATGTCCTCCATGCTATTCCTTTTGTTCCACAAATAAGTGAAATAATATGATAATTGTCTTTCTCTGCATGACTTATTTCACTTAGCATAATCCCCTCCAGTTCCATCCATGTTGATGTAAATGGTAGGTATTCATCCTTTCTGATGGCTGAGTAATATTCCATTGTATAGATGGACCACATCTTCTTTATCCATTCGTCTGTTGAAGGGCATCTTGGCTCCTTCCACAATTTAGCTACCATGGACATTGCTCTATGAATGTTGGGGTGCATGTGGCCCTTTTTTCCCACTACATCTGTATCTTTGGGGTAAATATCCAGTAGTGCTATTGCTGGGTCATAGGGTAGCTATGTTTTTAACTTTTTGAGGAAACTCCACACTGTTTTCCAAAGTGGCTGTACCAGTTTACATTCCCACCAACAGTTTAAGAGGGTTCTCCTTTCTCCATAGCCTCTCCAACATTTGTTGTTTCTTGCCTTGTCAGTTTTTGCCATCCTAACTCGTGTAAGATGGTGTCTCAATGTGGTTTTGATTTGAATCTCCCTGATGGCTAATGATGATGATCATGTTTTCATGTGTCTGTTAGCCATTTGTATGTCTTCTTTGGAGAAGTGTCTGTTCATGTCTTCTGCCCATTTTTTAAAAAATTAAGTAGCTATTTTTTAAATTAAAGATTTTATTTATTTATTTATTTGACACAGAGAGAGAGAGAGATCACAAGCAGGCAGAGAGGCAGGCAGAGAGAGAGGGGGAAGCAAGCTCCCCACTGAGCAGAGAGCCCGATGTAGGGCTCGATCCCAGGATCCTGAGATCATGACCTGAGCCGAAGGCAAAGGCTTAACCCACTGAGCCACCCAGGTGCCCCTGCCCATTTTTTTGACTTGATTATTTGGTTTTTGGATGTTGAATTTGAGAAGTTCTTTATAGATCTTGGTTATCAGCCCTTTGCCTGTAGTGTCATTTACAAATATCTTCTCCCATTCCATGGGTTGCCTTTTTGTTTTGTTGACTGTTTCCTTTGCTGTTCAAAAGCTTTTTATCTTGATGAAGCCCCAAAAGTTCATTTTCGCTTTTGTTTCTCTTGCCTTTGGAGATGTGTCTTGAAGGAAGTTGTTGTGGCCAATGTTGAGGAGGTTACTATCTATATTCTTCTCTAGAATTTTGATGGATTCTTGTCCCACATTGAGGTCTTTCATCCATTTTGAGTTTATCTTTGTGTACGGTGTGAGAGAATGGTCGAGTTTCATTCTTCTGTATATAGTTATCTAATTTTAGCTACCATCACCAATTGTTCTATCAGCGATTGAGAGGGATATTGATATTTCTACTATAATTGTAGATTTACTTACTTCTCCATTCAGTTTTATTGGTTTTTGATGTTCTGTTATTAAATGCATGCAGAGTTAGGCTTGTTATATTTAATCCTGGTTATATACCTTATACCAAAGTATACTTTGTTTCTCTTTGTCTAGTTTAGTGATATGAGTCAGTAAATTTCATTTTCAGTCTCAGTCGTATTTGCATATGTTTCTTTTTTGTTCAGGGCCCCATTTAGATATACTTTTGCTGAGAAGCTCCTGTAGACAGAATTTATTACCTCTGGCATTTGTAATGAGCATGGAATCCACTGAGCACAGATTGCTTGTGTTTGTTTTAATTTTAGTGATCATGGATTGCATGTATTAATTTTAATTATGGATTGGCTGCTCTTGGGTGAGACATATATCTCTTCCCCAAATAAGTGTGTGATGGGTGGGGGGTGGGAGAGCTGACATGCTATAACATGACTGTACAGGACTACTCTTCTGTTAGGGCCTATGGATGTGTCAGTCTTTTAATGAAAAGTGGAGAACATATATACCATCAATGACTAAATATAAGATTAACCTGAAATATAAGATGATTTTCCTTATAAGCTTTATCCATGTTGTTTTTTCCTCAGCTGCTCCTAAGGTGCTCAGTCCTTCCAAGGAAGCTAAGGCCACGTTGGAGTGAGGCCCTCTCCTGATCTGGTGACTTAACCCACACTTGGCAGTGCTCGCTCAGCATTTGACCAGACTATGGCATCCCTCTTGCAACTTGCCTGCATCCATTTAACCCTCATCCTACACGATGATGAGGTGATGGTCATGGAGGATAAGATCAATACCCTCGTTAAAGCTGCAGATGTAAATGCTGAACCTTGCTGGCCTGGCTTGTTTGCAAAAGCCGTGGCCAGTGTCAACATCAGGAGCCCCATCTGTAATGTAGAGGCTTGGGGACCCACCCCAGCAGTTGGTGCTGCACCAGCAAGGGGTCCTGCTCCCTCCACCAGGTCTGCCCCCACTGAAGAGAAGAAAGTGGAAGCAAAACAGAAGACTCAGAGGAGACTGATGTCAACATGCACTTTGGTCTTTTTGACTAAACCTCTTCTGTAACCTGTTCAATAAGAAGTTGAAGTCTTCGGGGCACCTGGGTTGCTCAGTGGGTTAAAGCCTCTGCCTTCGGCTCAGGTCATGATCTCAGGGTCCTGGGATTGAGCCCTGCATCGGGCTCTCTGCTCGGCAGGGAGCCTGCTTCTCCCTCTCTCTCTGCCTGCCTCTCTGCCTACTTGTGATTTCTGTCTGTCAAATAAATAAATAAAATCTTAAAAAAAAAGTTGAAGTCTTAAAAAAAATTTTGTCTATGTTGTTGCATGTAACCATAGCTTATTCACATCCTGTTTAATATTGCATTGTATGAATATACCATATTATCCATATTTCAGTAGATATTCATATGCTTTTCAAACTGTATTGAAAATGCTTGTTTATTCTGTCATACAACAGAGAAAATTGTGAAGTCATATTTTTAGGACAAATTACTAAATATATAAGTTTCTCTCCACTTCCCATCTCTCTCACCATTTCCATCAGGAATAGCTGTTGCGTATCTAAATATTATTATTTGTTTGATATCATTTAAAGCTAATTAATCTTTTACCACCTGAAGTGCTTGAAGTTCAGAATAAAATAATTAAGAATGTGCTGTAACATGAGACTTTCCAAATAGCCTTCTTTTCTGAGTGGGAGTATTGCAAGAGAAATGAAAAACATGTCCACAAAGTACATATACACAAGTGTTTATAGCAGTTTTGTTCCTCATAGACCTAACTGAAAATGACCCAAATTTCTATCAACAAAGTGAATGGATAAGCATATTGTGGGATATTTGTACAGTGGAATACTACTTGGAATTAGAAGGTAAAATTATTGTTACACTGAATCTCAAAGATATTTGGTAATTTTTGGAAGATCACATCTTCACTAGGTTGTGAAAGCCAAGCTAAGCCAAAAGGGGAGTGGGTTAGGGTAAGGCATGGCTATATTAAAATGGCAAGAACAGTTTTTTTTTTTTTTTAAGGGAGTTGAGGGAAATTGGGGGGGGGTGAACCATGAGAGACTATGGACTCTGAAAAACAACCTGAGGGTTTTGAAGGGGCGGGGGGGTGGGAGGTTGGGGGAGCCAGGTGGTGGGTATTGTGGAGGGCACGCATTGCATGGAGCACTGGGTGTGGTGTAAAACTATGAATTCTGTTACGCTGAAAAGAAATTAAAAAAAAAATTAAAAAAAAAAGAACAGTTTTTTAAGGAAGGAACGTTTGAGGTAAGATCTTAATGACAACAAGCCAGACATCAAAAGAGCTAGAGGGTAGTACTCTAGCTGAAGGAAGAGCAAGTGCAAAAGCCTGGAGGCAAGAAATGTCATGCTTTGTTGAAGAAGGGAGACCCCTTGTGGCTAAAGTAGCAGATCTAAGAGAACACTAGGAGCTAGGTGGAGTTGGTATAAGTCTAGAGACAGAGGCAGGAACTAGATTATGTACAGCTTTACAGCCTATGGTAAGGGACATACCTTTTTTTTTCTTAAATTAACATATAATGTGTTATGTGTTTTGGAGGCACGAGTCTGTGATTCATCAGTCCTACACAATTCACAGCATTCAACATAACACATACCCTCCCCAATGTACATCACCCAGCCACCCTATCCTTCCCACCTTCCTCCCCTCCAGGAATCCTCAGTTTGTTTCCTGAGATTAAGAGTCTCTTATGGTTTTTCTCTCTCTCTGGTTTCATCTTGTTTCATTTTTTCCTCCTTTTCTTTATGAACCTCTATCTTGTTTCTCAAATTCCTCATAGCAGTGAGATCATATGATAATTATCTTTCTCTGATTGACTTATTTTGCTCAGCATATATCCTCTAGTTCCATCCATGTTGTTGCAAATGGCAAGATTTTGGATTTTTGATGGCTGCATAATATTCCATTGTGTATATATACCACATCTTCTTTATCCATTCATCTGTTGATGGACATCTAGGCTCTTTCCATAGTTTGGCTATTGGGTACATTGCTACTGTA
This sequence comes from Mellivora capensis, assembly GCA_004024625.1. Lineage (NCBI taxonomy): Eukaryota > Metazoa > Chordata > Mammalia > Carnivora > Mustelidae > Mellivora > Mellivora capensis. The sequence goes on along the minus strand of PISX010002009.1, from coordinate 8,736 downwards.
AACATTTGGATGCATGTGCCCCTTCAGATCACTACATTTGTATCTTTAGGGTAAATACACAGTAGTGCAATTGCTAGGTCATAGGGTAGCTCTATTTTCAACTTTTTGAGGATCCTCCATACTGTTTTCCAGAGTGGCGCAGTAGCTTGCATTCCCACCAACACTGTAGGAGGGCTCCCCTTTCTCTGGATCCTCACCAACACCTATCATTTCCTGACAGGTTAATTTTAGCCATTCTGACTGATGTGATGTGGTATCTCACTGTGGTTTGGATTTGTATTTCCCTCATGCTGAGTAATGATGAGCACTTTTTCAAGTGTCTGTTGGCCATTTAGATGTCTTCTTTGCATAAATGTCTGTTTATGTCTTCTGCCCATTGCTTGGTTAGATTACTCTTTGGGTGTTGAGTTTGATAAGTTCTTTATAGATTTTGGATATTAGCCCTTTATCTGATATGTCATTTGCAAATATCTTCTCCCATTCTGTCGGTTGTCTTTTGGTTTTGTTGACTGTTCATTTTTCTGTGCAAAAGATTTCGGTCTTGATGAAGTCCCAATAGTTCACTTTTGCCCTTGCTTCCTTTGCCTTTGGTGATGTTTCTAGGAAGAAATTGCTGTGGCTGAGGTCAGAGAGGTTGCTGCCTCTGTTCTCCTCAAGGATTTGGATGGATTCCTGTCTCACATTGAGGTATTCCTTCCATTTTGAGTCTATTTTTGTGTGTGGTGTAAGGAAATGGTCCAGTTTCATTATTCTGCATGTGGCTGTCCAATTTTCCCAACACCATTTCTTGAAGAGACTGTCTTTTCTCCATTGGACATTCTTTCCTGCTTTGTTGAAGATTAGTTGACCATAGAGTTGAGGGTACATTTCTGGACTGTCTATTCTATTCCATTGGTCTATGTGTCTGTTTTTGTGCCAGTACCATACTGTCTTGATGATTACAGCTTTGCAATAGAGCTTAAAGTCTGGCGCTGTGATGCCACCAACTTTGGTTTTCTTTTTCAGCATTGTTCTGGCTATTCGGGGTCTTTTCTGGTTCCATATAAATTTTAGGATTATTTGTTCCTTTTCTTTGAAAAAAAAATTGATGGTATTTTGATGGGGATAGCATTAAATATGTAGATTGCTTTAGGTAACATAGACATTTTCACAATATTTGTTCTTCCAATCCATGAGCATGGAATGTTTTTCCATTTCTTTGTGTCTTCCTCAATTTCTTTCATGAGTACTTTATAGTTTTCTGAGTACAGATTCTTTGCCTCTTTGGTTAGGTTTATTCCTAGGTATCTTATGGTTTTGGGTGCAATTATAGATGGGATTGACTCCTTAATTTCTCTTTCTTCTGTCTTCCTATTGGTGTATAGAAATGCAACTGATTTCTGTGGATTGTTTGTATATCCTGACACATTACTGAATTCCTGTATGAGTTCTAGCAGTTTTGGAGTGGAGCCTTTTGGGTTTTCCACATAAAGTATCATATCATCTGCAAAGTTGACTTCTTTGCCCATTTGGATGCCTTTTATTTCTTTTTGTTGTCTGATTGTTGAGGCTTAGAATTCTAGTACTGTGTTGAATAGCAGTGGTGATAGTGGACAGCCCTACCATGTTCCTGACCTTAGGGGGAAAACTCTCAGTTTTTTCCCCATTGAGAATGATATTTGCTGTGGGTTTTTGATAGATGGCTTTGATGGTATTGAGGTATGTACCCCCTATCCTAAACTGTGAAGAGTTTTGATCAAGAAAGGATGCTGTACTTTGTCAAGTGCTTTTTCAGCATCTATTGAGAGTATCATATGGTTCTTGTTCTTTCTCTTATTAATGTATTGTATCACATTGATTGATTTGTGGATGTTGAACCAAACTCGCAGTCCCAGAATAAATCCCACTTGGTCGTGGTGAATAATCCTTTTAATGTACTGTTGGATCCTATTGGCTAGCATTTTGGTGAGAAATTTGCATCCATGTGCATCGAGGATATTGGTCTGTATCCTTCTCCTTTTTGATGGGATCTTTTTCTGGTTTTGGGATCAAGGTAATGCTGACCTCATAAAATGAGTTTGGAAGTTTTCCTTCCATTTCTATTTTTTGTAACAGTTTCAGGAGAATAAGTATTAATTTTTCCTCAAATGTTTGGTAGAATTTCTCTGGGAAGCTGTCTCGTCCTGGGCTCCTTGTTTTTTTTGGAGATTTTTGATGACTGCTTCAATCTCCTTACTGCCTGTGGGTCTATTCAGGTTTTCTATTTCTTCCTGGTTCAGTTTTGGTAGTTTATATGTCTCTAGGAATGCATCCATTTCTTCCAGATTGTCTAATTTGCTGGTGTATAGTTGCTCATAATATGTCCTTATAATTGTTTGTATTTATTTGATGTTGGTTGTGATCTCCCCTCTTTCATTTATGAGTTTATTAATTTGGGTCCTTTCTCTTTTCTTTTGGATAAGTCTGGCCAGGGGTTTTTCCAATCTTATTAATTTGTTCAAAGAACCAGTTCCTAGTTTTGTTGATCTGTTCTATTGTTCTTTCAGTTTCTATTTCATTGATTTCTGCTCTGATTTTTATTATTTCTCTTCTCCTGCTGGGTTTAGGAATTCTTTGCTGTTTTTCTCCAGCTCCTTTAGGTGTAGGCTTAGGTTGTGTACTTGAGAAAGGTTTGTATTGCTATATGCTTTCCTCCAAGGACCACCTTTGCTGCGTTCCAAAGATTTTGAACAGTTGTGTTTTCATTTTCATTTGTTTCCATGAATTTTTAAAATTCTTCTTTAATTTCCTGGGTGACCCATTCATTCTTTAGTAGGATGCTATTTAGCCCCCATCTATTTGAGTTCTTTCCAACTTTCCTCTTGTGGTTGAGTTCTAGTTTTCACTGGGTTGAATTCATATTTTCATTGTGGTATGAAAATATGCAGGGAATGATCCCAATCTTTTGGTACCAGTTGAGACCTGATTTGCCACCCAGGATGTGATGTATTCTGGAGAATGTTCCATGTGCACTCGAGAAGAATGTGTATTCTGTTGTTTTGGGATGGAATGTTCTGAAAATATCTGTGATGTCCATCTGGTTCATTGTGTCATTTAAAGCCTTGACTTCCTTGTTGATCTTTTGCTTAGATGATCTGTCATCTAAGCAAAGACCCTTTAAGTATGGACAGAAGACATGGACAGACCCTTTAAGTATGATATAGTGTCCTTCCTCATCTCTTATTATAGTCTTTGGCTTAAAATCTAATTGCCTGATATAAGGTTTGCCATCTCAGCTTTCTTTTGATGTCCATTAGCATGGTAAATTGTTTTCCATCTCCTCACTTTAAATATGGAGGTGCCTTGGGTCCAAAATGAGTTTCTTGCAGACAGCACATTGATGGGTCTTTTTTTTTTTTTTTTTTTATCCATTCTGATACCCTGTGTCTTTTGGTTGGGGCATTTAGCCCATTTACATTCAGCGTAATTATTGAAAGATATGAATTTAGTCTCATTGTATTGCCTGTAAGGTGACTGTTACTGTATATTGTCTCTGTTCTTTTCTGGTCAATGTTACTTTTAGGCACTCTCTTTCCTTAGAGGACCCCTTTCAATATTTCCTGTAGGGCTGGTTTGGTGTTTGCAAATTCTTTTAGTTTTTGTTTGTCCTGGAAGCTTTTTATCTCTCCTTCTATTTTCAATGACAGCCTAGCTGGTTATAATTTTCTTGGCTACATATTTTTCTCATTAATGCTCTGTATATATCTTGCCAGTCCTTTCTGGCCTGTCAGGTCTCTGTGCATAGGTCTTCTACCAGTCTAATATTTCTACTGTTGTATGTTACAGACCTCTTGTCCCAAGCTGCTTTCAGGATTTCTATTTGTCACTGAGACCTGTAAGTTTTACTATTAGATGATGGGGTATGGGCCTATTTTTAATGATTTTCAGGGGATTTCTCTGTGCCACCTGGATTTTGATGCTTGTTCCCTTCCTCAAATTAGGGAAGTTCTCTACTATAATTTGCTTCAATATACCTTCTGCACCTCTCTTTCTTTCTTCTTCTTCTGGGATCCCAATTATTCTAATACTCTTTTGTCTTATGGTATCACTTATCTCTTGAATTCTCCCCTCCTGGTTCAATAGTTGTTTGTCTCTCTTTTTCTCAGCTTCTTTAGTCTCTATCATTTGGTCTTCTATATCACTTAATCTCTCTTCTGCTTCATTTATCTTAGCAGTAAGAGCCTCCATTTTTTATTGCATCACATTGATAGCTTTTTAAATTTCAATTTGGTTAGATTTTAGTTCTTTTATTTCTCTAGAAAGGGATTTTATTTCTCCAGAAAAGGATTCTCTAGTATTTTCCATGCTTTTTTCAAACCCAGCTAGCACCTTGATAATCATCATTCTGAACTCTAGTTCCGACATCTTATAATGTCCATATTGATTAGGTCCCTAGCTGTCAGTACTGCCCCTTGTTCCTTTTTTTGAGGTGAGTTTTTCTGTCTTGTTATTTTATCTAGAGAAGAATAGATGAATGAGAAAACAAAATACTAAGAGGGTAACAATGAGCCCAGAAAAATATACACTAACGAAATTAGAAGAGACCCAAAACTGGGGGTAGAAGAAAGGGAAAAAAATGATTAGGCTGGTGAATATAATAGAGCCACACACTTGATTTTGGGTGTATTTTGGTCTGTTAGAAGAAAATGCCTCCCAAAATTTTAAAGAAAGAAAAACTTATATACATACAAAAATAAGGGTAAACATGATGCAAGGATGGAACATGAGTGTAAAGATGAAAATTAAAGGGTACCTGGGTGGCTCAGTTGGTTGGGAAACTTCCTTCAGCTCAGGTCATGATCCTGGAGTCCTGGGATCGAGACCTGCATCTGTTTCCCAGCTCCATGGGGAGTCACTTCTCCCTCTGACCTTCTCCCCTCTCATGCTCTCTCTCACTTTCTTTCTCAAATAAACAAATAAAATCTTTTTAAAAAGATGAAAATTAAAAAAGATTTTAAAAAGGGAAGTGATAAAAAAATTAAAAAAATTAAAAAATAGAAGTGATGACAAGTTGGTTGAAAAATGGAGGGGGAAAAAAAAAAAGGAGAGAATGTGATCTGGCTGGAGACCAGAACAAAGCCATATACTAGATTTAGGGTGTATGCTGATCTGTTAGAAGAAACTGTATTCCAAAATTTTAAAGAAAGGAAAAATTACATGTATACAAAAAACAAGGTTAAATACATTGAAGGGATAGAATATGACTATAACAATGAAAATTTAAAAAGATTTTTAAAAAGGTATTGATAAGATAAAATAGTTAAAGAGGTTAAAATAGGAAAGGGGAAAATTTAAAAAGAATAGAATAAGAAAAAATGAAATAAAAAAGCATTTAACTTTGAAAGACTAAACAATCATGGGGGAAAACCCATGAATTCTATGTGCTGTGGTCCCATAGTTCTGCAGTTCCATGTTTCTCATTGATATGGAACTTGGTCTTGGCTGGATGTTCTTGTTGATCTTCTGGAGGAGGCACCTGTTGCAGAGACTCTCAAATGTCTTTGCCCAAGGTGGAATTGTACCGCCCTTGCCAGGGGCCACGCTAAGTAATCTGCTTGAGTTCGCTCTCTGGTGCTTTTGTTCCCTGAACGCTTTCTGTAGAGCTGTGGAGGATGGGAGTGACAATGGCGGCTTCCCAGTCTCCGGCACAGAAGAGCTGAGAGCTTGGGCCCCCACTCCTCAGAGCACCCTCAGAGAAAAGTGCTCAATCACTTCTGTCTCCCTGGTCTCCAGCCACACTCTGCTCACCTGGCCTGTGACCAAGCATTTCTGTCTCTGGCTCACAGCCCCGTTTGGAGTCTCCAAACCCAGCAGATTCCTGCTGCGGGATCCCAGAGGAGGAAGGTGAGTCTCCATGGTTCTGACACTTGTGGGGTCCCTGCTCGAAAAGCAGTGGTCTGACTATGCCTCCGATCATGGTTTAAGGTAACTCCTTAGCTCTGCATCTGCAGCCAGATTCCCCAGTCCAATACTTAGGAGCTCTGCCACACTCAGACACCCCTGGTCTTTCTGTGACTCCTGAGGGTCCTGAGACCACACTGTCCCCACATGGGCTCCACCCCCCCTGCTTAGTCTCTGGAGCAATGTCCCTCAGTGGAGAAGACTTCTAAAAGTTCTGATTTTGTGCTTCACTGCTCCACCATTTGGTGGGAGCCCGCTCTCCCCCCGCAGTCTCTCTTCCCACATATCGCCTCGGATTCACTTCTCGGCAGGTCCTACTTTACAGAAAGTGGTCGCTTTTCTGTTGCTGCTCTCCTTTTCAATCTCCTGTTGAGTTTGTAGGTGTTCAGAATGGTTTGATAGCTATCTAGCTGAATTCCTGGAACCTGATGATATTTCAGCCTCCTACTCCTCTGTCATCCTGCTCTTACCTCAAGAATAAACATTTTTTTGAGGACTTAGTATGTACACACAGAAGACCTGTCTTTCAGGAGCTTACAATAAATACACTTGGAAAAAAACCCAAATGGTAATTTCAGTGAAAATAAGTTCAACTTTATTCTTGAAAAGTATTTTTCACTGGATATAGGTTTCTTCTTCTTTTTTTTTTTTTAAAGAATTTATTTATTTATTTGAGGGAGAGAGAATGAGAAAGGGAGAGACCATGAGAAGGGGGAGGGTAGAGAGAGAAGCAGACTCCCTGCTGAGCAGGGAGCCTGATGAGGGACTCAATCCTGGGACTCCAGGATCATAACCTGAGCTGAAGGCAGTCGCTTAACCAGGCACCCCTGGATATAGGTTTCTTGATGGATAATTTTTCTAGATATTTAAAGATGTTATTCTATTGTCTTTAGGTTTGCACAGTTCCTGACAAGACATCCGTTATAATTCTTATCTTTGTTTCTTTGTATGCAATGTGTCTTTTCCCATTGTTACTTTCAAAATTTTCTATCAGATTTTCTTTCTTTTAACAATTTGATCATGTCATACATAAGTGGTAATGTGTGTGTGTGTGTGTGTGTGTGTGTGTGTGTGTGTGTCCTGCTTGTAGTGCACTGAGTTTCCTTGATGTGTGGGTTGATAATTTCATAAAATTTAGAAATTTTTAGCCATTGTTTTTCCTAATGCCTTTTCTGTTCCCCTTCTCTCTCTTCTCCAGGGATTCCAGTTAGCTGTATGTTAGGTCACTTGGTATTGTCTCACAAATTACTAAAGCTTTGGGTTTTTTCTCAGTCTTTTTCCTTCTGTACTTCACTTTGCATAGTTTCTGTTGCTATGTCTTTAAGTTTACAGATCTTTTCTTCTGTAGTTTTTAATTTGCTATTAGTCTCACAGTGAACTTTCTTTTAGATATGGTATTTTTTATCTTTAGAAGTTTTATTTGGTTCCTTTTTATGTCTTCCATTGCTCTTCTCATTATGTTCATGTTTTCTTTTACATTATTGAACATATGGAACATATTTATAATAGCTGCTATAATGTCTTTATTTGCTAAGTATATCATCTCCATCATTTTTGGATCTGTTTATACTGACTGTTTTTGTCCTGAAATTGCATTTTTCTCCTTCATCTTACATATGGTAAATTTTTAATTGGATGCTAGAAGTAATGAATTTTATATTCTTGATTTCCATATTTTGTTACATTTCTTTAAGAATGTTTGATTTTTTTCCCCTATAAGTTTAGTTAGTTGCAGATCAATTTGATTCCTTCAAGGCCTGTCATGAAATTCTTTAAGAGAGATCTAGAGGAGTTTTCAGGACTAATTTAGTAATATTTCTTTTCTTTCTTTCTTTCTTTTTTTAAATAGGCTCCATACACAATGTAGGGCTTGAATTCACAGCCTTGAGATCAAGAGGCCCATGCTCTACCAACTGCACCAGCCTGCGCCCCAAATTGAGCTACACTTCTAAGGTATGGTTCTTCTGGTATCTCCACTGACTGCCTTGCATATCCAGTGATATCGCTACACTTCACATTGTGGAAATTAGAATGATTTCTGGACCTGGGAATAATTTGGCTTACTGTTCTTTATCTCTGCTTGGTGATTGCTCTTCCCCAGAGGGGATTCTTGCCTTGCTTCACAGGGTTTCTCCCTATGCATGCATGAATTGGCATTCAGTCAAGGATTCAAGGAGATGCTAATGTAAATTTCTAGAATTCTTTCTCTGCATAACTGCCTCCTTTTGAATATCTTGCTCCACAAATTCCAGGGTTCTATTTAAAAATTTTTTTAAAAATTTCATTTCTTTTCAGCGTAACAGAATTCATAGTTTTACAACACACCCAGTGCTCCATGCAATGCATGCCCTCCATAATACCCACCACCTGGATACCCCAACCTCCCACCCCCTGCCCCTTCAAAACCTTCAGGTGGTTTTTCAGAGTCCATAGTCTCTCATGGTTCATCTCCCCTCCAATTTCCCTCAACTCCCTTCTCCTCTCCATCTCCCCATGTCCTCCATGTTATTTGTTATGCTCCACAAATAAGTGAAACCATATGATAATTGACTCTCTCTGCTTGACTTATTTCACTCAGCATAATCTCTTCCAGTCCCGTCCATGTTGCTACAAAAGTTAGGTATTCATCCTTTCTGATGGAGGCATAATACTCCATAGTGTATATGGACCACATCTTCCTTATCCATTCGTCCGTTGAAGGGCATCTTGGTTCTTTCCACAGTTTGGCGACCGTGGCCATTGCTGCTATAAACATTGGGGTACAGATGGCCCTTCTTTTCACCACATCTGTATCTTTGGGGTAAATACCCAGTAGCG